>SKCR01006635.1:0-107407 GCA_019454045.1 Zanthoxylum bungeanum | reverse complement strand
TTCATGGTGAAAACGGCAAGTGCTAGCACACTACGAGTCTTGCGAAGGTGGTAGGGAGATTCACCCATGAGGCGGGATTCATCCGACAGAGTTGGAGCTTCGTTTTGAGACCCGAAACTGCCAAGACAGTGAGCATGGACTGCTGCAGTGGGTTACAAAGGCAGTGCGTTTTTGGGCTTGATTCGTCTTCAATTCGACATAACCGATCAATGTGAGTATTCCGCTACCTCCGTTGGATGTATTCACGCATGTTTTCATGTCTTGATTTGATCTTGGGACCTTAGTTTTTACCAACAGTCTACTACCTCAGTAAAAAGATGCTTTCGTACGAATCTCGCTATCAAGAAGTAGAGATGATTTTTTTGGCAGTAGTGTGTGCGTCCAGAAATTTGCGTCATTACTTCCAATCTTACAAGATCCAAGTGGTAGCAAAGGAGAATCCTTTGAAGTATCTGAATTCAGTACCTTCGTTAGTTGGGAAGTTAGGCAGATGGTTGGTGTTGTTGACAGAGTTCGATATTGAGTACCTCACTTCCAAAGTAATCAAAGGGTGAGCCGTAGCAGAGTTCCTGGCATTACAACCGATAGAAGGAGATCAATACAAGTTTGAGTTCCCAGACGAGGAAATCCAAGCTATAACAATCCAAGGATGGAAGATGTACTTCAACGGAGCAGTGAACTATAAAGGAGCCTGAATCGGAATTGTGATAGTAACCCCTGAAGGAGAAACCCTGCCTATGGCCAAGAGGTTGACGTTCGGAGTAACCAACAATATGGCTGAGTATAAAGCATGCGCATTCGGATTGACGGCATTGATAGCCTTGAAAGCTAAAAGCGTGGAAGTCTATGGAGACTCGATGTTAGTAGTCCGACAACTGCAAGGAGAATGGGAATTGAAGGAAGAACGGTTGAAACCCTACTTGTTCCACCTCAGGAGTCTAGCACAAGCCCTCCCCGATTGTAAATTCCAGCACTTGTCGTGAGAAGAGAACCAAATGGCAGACGCATTGGCTACACTTGCCGCAACTTGGGAAAATCTGGAGAAATTTATGATGAGACCTCTGGTGTTGACAACGGCAAGCAAACCAGTTTATGAGATAGAAAGAATCTTGGAAGTAGAAGTCGATGATGGGAAACCTTAGTACTATGACATTCAGCGGTATTTAGAATGTGGAGAACTCCCAGAAGAAGCAAGCAGAAAAGACAGGATAGCCATTCAGAAATTGGCTTCCCAGTATGTGAGTTTGAAGGGAGAAATGTACAAGAGGCAAGCGAATGGCATTCAGTTGAAGTGCTTAAGAAAAGAAGAGGCTTATAAGGCAATGGAAGAAGTACACGCCGGAGTATGTGGACCGCACATGAATGGATTGAACTTGTCCTGCAAGGTAGTCAGATAAGGTTTCTATTGGTCGACCATGGAAGCTGACTACGCGAAGCTGGTAAAGCATTGTCACAATTGTCAAGCGCACGGTAACTTAAACCATTTGCCGCACACAAAGTTGCATGGGCTATCAGAGCAGTGGCCTTTCTCAGCATGGGGAATTGATATGATCGGAGAGATTCGACCGCACGCATCGAATGGACATCGCTTCATAGTAGTGACAGTAGACTACTTTTCAAAATGGGTGGAATCCGAATCATTTCGCAATGTTATAGCAAAGACGATGACAAAGTTCATAGCCCGGAATCTCATAAGTCGATATGGAATGCCGCATCATGTAGTAACAGACAATGGAGTCCAGTTTCAAGGAGAAATAATGGAAATGCTACAGAAGTACGGGATAGGCCATCATAAGTCATCACCCTACCGACCACAAGCAAATGGGGCAGTCGAGGCGGCCAATAAGACAATACATAAAATGTTATCCAAAATGATGGAGAACTACAAAGATTGGGCCGATAAGCTACCGTACGCCCTGTGGGGTTACATAACTTCTGTGAGAGCAGCAACGGGGGCCACGCCTTACTCTTTGGTTTACGGAATGGAAGCAGTACTGCCAGTGGAAGTTGAGATACAGTCCATGTGGGTATTAGTAGAAGTAGAGTTACCCGAACAAGAATGGGCCTCACAGAGATTCGAATAGTTAGCACTGCTAGATGAGAAGAGAATGAAGTCCTTGCATCATATGCAGATATACCAGAAGAGGTTGGCTTGAGCATTTAACAAGAAGGTGCGTCCTATAAAAATCAGAAAGGGTGATCTGGTGCTTAAGCAGTCGAAACCGTCGACGACAGACCCGAGAGGAAAGTTCAAACCCAATTGGGAATGACCCTACATATTCTAGAAAGTAATGGGAAATGGAGCAGTGAGACTGTCAGACTTGGAAAGATACGAGTTCACCGAGCTGATCAATATGGATAGATTGAAGCAGTATTTTGCCTGAGGAAAAGAAGACCGGGCAGTCACCGGCAGAAGACCTAACCCAACGGAATAGGAAATTCATTCATTCATGCATGCATACACATAACGTATTTGCATTCTTTTTTTGTGTTTGTTCTGTTTTGTAATCACAGGTTTCAAAGAAGAAAAGGACAAAGCGGCAAAGGCAAGCCAATCAGAAGTACCAACAGTAAAGTATTAGTATCAGTTTCAGGGATGAGTCCCAGGGTTGAGGCCTGTATCAGTATCAATTTCAGGGATGAGTCCCAGGGTTGAGGCTCACATCAGTATAAGTTTCGGGAAGGAATCCTAGGGGGCGAAGCCCACATTATCAGCGGTTGAAAGGAAGAATTCCAGTGGAGTGAGTAAAAAAAAGGCCTTGATGGTTAGGCATATGTCCGGTGATGACATTGTTTGCTGTAGGGTGAAACCTTAGAAATGATGAGTGCGAGATGCGCTCTCATCCGGTATTCTGATTGGTTGATCTCGGCTAGACTCACGAGCACTTGATTACGAGATCTTAGTAGTAGAAGCCTGAGTAGTCGGCGAGATGACTAGTTGAAGAGATGGCGGATCAGTGAATGATCGTTTGCCTCGATGTCCATCCTGGTTTACTTATGCTATGATATGTGATATGGTTGGAAATAAAAAAAAGTCTCTGAAAAGAAAAGGAAAAAATAGACCACTTATAACCGATAAGCGTGAAGCTACCCATGGGCGTGTATTAGGACCACCATGAGGAGAAATGCTACCTTAAAGGGTAGGTGTGTCGGAAAAAGTAAAAGAAAGAAAATAGAAAAAAAAAAGAGAAAAAAAAAAAAAGAAAGTTCAAAATGAAAAGAAAGAAAAGAAAGAGACAAAAAAATAATATCACGTTGAGTACGAGGAAATAATCACATATTATGATCAAGACATCTCGGTTGGTTAGACCCACTAATCTAATTCTCCGAGACAAAATCATCGAGTTGGTTTACTTAAGGATCAAGCTGCGAAAGAACCTCGGCACACACACACACTAGGAGTCTAGTTCAGATCACTCATTCAGACGATCAGATTTGAGTGTATTAAGTACTTTGAAGGTTCTCTGGTTTCGACATGAAGCATCCGTTGAGGACGAAAATATGTTTAGCTATCAGGATTATCTCTTGAGAGGTAGTACAATATGTTGGTATGCAACACCACATCAGCATCGGTATCAGTTTTGGGGATGAGTCCCAGGGTCGAGGCCCACATCAGCATCAATATCAGTTTTGGGGATAAGTCCCAGGGTCGAGGCCCGCATCAGTATCCAGTTTTGGGATGCGTCCTAAGGTCGAGACCCACATCATCATCCATTTTGGGATGCGTCTGATGAGTGGTATTTATATCACTATTTCCCACTCATTAAACTTAATATTTTGTATAGTTTTGATGTGTTTTATTGTTATTTTGCAGATAAATAAAGTTTGGACAGCACTGGAGGCAATTTGGGGCAAAACCGGATAAAAATACGTCAACAGGGATATTTTCGTCTTTTGCGCGTCGCGACGCTGAAACACTGCGCGCCGCGACGCTGAAACACTGCGCGCCGCGACGCCCAGCGTGAGCCGAATCTGCTAACGTGCGCCAGGTCAACGGTCAACATTTTGAAAAGTTTTGACTTTGCTAAAATGCGCCGTGCCATGTGTCACCATCACATCCCATCTGCTAACATGCGCTGTGCCACGTGTCACCATCATATGATGCCGACACTCAGACTTGACACGTGTCGCCTCGTCATCAGCCACATCATCGGTCAACAAGTCAACCTTGCCACGCATCATGCCACATCATCGTCCACGTCAGCAGGTCAACCGAGTCAACTTGCCACGTCAGCCTCAGCCAATCACAACTTGACACGTGTCGCCACGTGTCGCAATCCTATTATGCCGACAAGTGAACAGTCAGCCGCCACGCCACGTCATCACCACGTCGTCACCGCGTCAGCATGACGTCATCACAATAATTGAGAATTATCCGCCTTGACACGTGTCGCGTGAACAGTCAGCCGCCTTGCTACGTGTCGCCTTCTCATCGTGCCACGTCGACAAATCCAGCGTCGCGACGCGCGAACAGTGAAAAATTTCCTATAAATAGAGCGCGAAATTTCAGATTTCAGTACACCATTCCCTCTCTCTTATTTGATGTAAATAGGGAATTCTTCTATCTCTAAGTTTCGTTTTTTATTTTTTAGTTTTTACTTTTGTAATAATTTTAATTACTTTTTGTAATAATAGTAATCTACTTTCTTATTTTACAGTTTTTACTATTCACTATGAGGAGGTAACTTCCCTATGCTAGGGTGAAAGGTAATTATTTTACTATTGCTATTTAGATTAATCTCCCTTAAAAATAATATATTTACTATTAAAATTCTGATTAATAAAGGATACCGCTATATTGGTCGGTTGGCAATTCAATTAATCTGGTTTAAACCTGACTAATCAAGGAAACCGCTATATTGGTCGGTTGGTAAATTTATTTTCTGTTAGTTTGAACCTGATTAATCAAAGATACCGCCAGATTGGTCGGTTGGTAAATTTATTTTGGTACCGCCTTTATGGCTGGATTATGGACAAATATTACCACCTATATGGCTGGTTGGACTTAATTTGACTTAATCAGGATACCGCCAGATTGGTCGGTTGGTAAAATATTATCACAAGTTTATATATTATTTTATGGGAGATATCTAAATTAGTAGTAGTAAAAGTAATTCCTTTTGCCTTAGCATTTTATTTCATTTGTAATTTACTTTTCAGCATTTTACTTATCGCAATTACTTTTCAGCATTTTCATTTTATGTCTTTTAAGTTTTACTAGCCCTAGCTATGTGTCATAACTAAGTTAGTAATCTAGGGTTGTGATGAAATCCAATATCACCGGTTTATAAGGGTTAAATTATAATTTGGGTAATATAAAGATTTATTTATTGAGTCTTAATCTTAATGTTTTTTATTAACTGGCCACTAATAAAATTGATAAGGTAAACTTAAAATGAACTAGACATATGGATTTTAGGTTTAAGACCTCAGACTCAATAACCCACGATCTTCCTTGAGGATAGATAACCCTTTAATAGATTTCCTTACAGGATAGGAATATACCTGTCGGGCGGGGGGGTAGCCATAATTGGAACTTAATTTTAATGAATCCAGATAATTTGATTGACATAGACATATGGATTCAATTAGGTTAAATTGGATATTTGTAATTGACCATCGGAAGAGGCTTTTACATAATTTAGTGTTCCAGGTTAATAAATCAATATTTTACCCAATTATAAGATAACAACTTCATCTTTAAATAATATTGGAATAAATCACAACCCTAGATAGTTTTAATATTGAATTTTCTCAAATATCTTTTCAACCAATTTTAGTTACTTGCTTTTAAATTTAGAATCGTCGCCATTTCAAATCAATCAAACAACCTGTCAGATATTAGTAATCATTTGACCTCATAAAAATTAATAGATAAGATTTTAAGTCCTCGTGGGATCGATACTTTTTATACTACTTGAACGATACGTACGCTTGCGTTATACGTGTGTGTTACGCCGGTCAAGTTTTTGGCGCCGTTGCCGGGGCGGGACTTAGTTATCTTTTACTATTAGTTTAGGGGTTAGATACCTTTACTTGTATCTAATTTCTTTTTACTTATTATTTCTGTTTTCTTGTGTTACAGGTTCTCAGACACTTCATGAGACGAACCAGAAGCTTTGAAATCCGACCGCTTGACCCAGAAATTGAAAGAACCATCAGACAGTTGAGAAGGGAAAGGCGAGAGAAGGCCAAGAAGCCTTAGTCAACATGGAACCTGAACCTTTGGAGGTTGCACCACCAATACCCATTCGAGACAGAACCATTCCGGTGGTAGATGGCCTCATTTCCTGTATTGTTCTTCCTCCTTTACCAGCAAATGCGGGTGACATCAAAACTTGCATTCAGATGATTCAGCAAACAGTTCAGTTTGGAGGAAATGCAACTGAAGATCCTAATGCTCACATTAGTAACTTCCTGGAAGTTTGCGGCACTTTCAATTACAATCGAGCATCAGAAGAAGCAAGATGAGGCTGAGGGTTTTTCCATATTCCTTGAAAGACAGAGCAAAAGCATGGCTACATTCATTACCAGCAGGTTCTATCACAACTTGGAACGCTCTAGCCACAAAATTCCTTGCAAAATACTTTCCACCAGCCAGAACTGCAAAGTTGAGGAATGACATCACATCCTTTGTGCAGCAAGATTCAGAATCCCTGTACGAAGCTTGGAAAAGATACAAAGATTTGCTCCGGAAATGTCCTCACCATGAGATTCCAAAATGGCTTCAAGTCCAAACTTTCTATAATGGACTTTCTGGACTGATGAGAACCACAATCGATGCTGCTGCTGGAGGAGCTTTGATGGCAAAAGGAGAAGATCAAGCCTGGGACCTAATCGAAGAAATGGCCAACAACAATTCCTTATGGCCAACAGAAAGGAGCATTATTCAAAGAATTGCAGGAATCTATGAAGTTGGAGCTAATACAGCAGTCAACACCAAACTAGATCAGATATGCAAATTCATGGAGACTCTTACCACTGGATCCATAAGTTCACCATATGGAGGAACACCAGAACCAAACCAACTTGAAGAGACGGTGAATTATGTCAACAATTTCAACAGACAGGGGAACAATCCATATTCCAACACCTACAACCCAGGGTGGAGGAATCATCCTAATTTTTCATGGAGCAACAATTCAGGGCAAAAGAACTATCCACCACCTGGATTCCAGCAACAGAATAAAGGCCAGGAGCAGACAAATGAACCAGTAATGGCAGAGATGCTAGCTCAATTAAAAAGATATGAAGCTATGATTCAGAGTCAATCAGCTTCCATCAAAGCACTGGAGAATCAAATCGGACAACTGGCCAATGCTCAGAGTTACAGACCGCCAGGTAATCTTCCCAGCAACACAGAACCAAATCCAAGGAACCGAGGGAAGGAGCAATGTCAAGCCATTACTTTAAAGAGTGGTACTGAGATCAACAAAGATGTTGGAATCCAGATGTCCCAAGAAGAAGTTCCAAAAGAAGCCGAAGAGAAACATATGAAGAAAAAGAAGCAAAGGAAAAAGAAGCAAAGGAAAAAGAACTAGAACAAATCACTCCACCACCACCTTTTCCTCAGCGTCTTCAGAAAAGCAAAATGGACAAACAGTTTGCTCGTTTCTTGGAAATTTTCAAAAAGCTGCACATTAACATACCATTTGCAGAAGCCTTGGAACAAATGCCCAGTTATGTCAAATTCATGAAAGACATTCTTTCACGAAAACGGAGATAGATTGGAGACTACGAAACAGTAGCTTTGACAGAAGAATGAGCAGTACCATCATTCAGAGGAAACTTCCCCAAAGTTGAAAGATCCTGGCAGTTTCACAGTTCCATGCACCATTGGAGAACATTACATCGGTAAAGCTTTATGTGATTTAGGTGCCAGTGTTAATTTAATGCCTTTTTCTATTTACAGGAAACTGCAAATTGGAGAAGCAATGCCTACCTCAATATCTTTGCAACTTGCTGATCGAACACTCGCATTTCCGAGAGGAGTCGTGGAAAATGTGCTAGTTAAAGTTGACAAACTCATCCTTCCAGCAGATTTCATCATCCTTGACATGGAAGAAGACAAAGAAGTACCTATCATTCTTGGGAGACCATTTTTGGCTACAGGTAAAACTGTGATTGATGTACAAAAAGGAGAACTGACCATGAAAGTGCAGGACCAAGAAGTGACCTTTAATGTTT
Source organism: Zanthoxylum bungeanum (assembly GCA_019454045.1). Taxonomy (NCBI): domain Eukaryota; kingdom Viridiplantae; phylum Streptophyta; class Magnoliopsida; order Sapindales; family Rutaceae; genus Zanthoxylum; species Zanthoxylum bungeanum. The sequence goes on along the minus strand of SKCR01006635.1, from coordinate 99,220 downwards.
TCAAAGCAATGAAATTCCCGAACGATGAAAAGGAAGAAGAAGAATGCTTCAAAGTTGTTGTTATGATAATATGTTCAGAATACTGAGTCAAATCCACAGAGATACACTTGAAGCTTGCATCACCAACATGACAAACAACGAACTAGATGCTGTGAAATCTTGGAATGTATCAATTACCTTGACAAACCATTCCGATTCAAAGTAACACCACCAGTTGAAAGCTTGGAACTGCCAAAGAAAGATCGAATCAAGCTTCGATTGAAGAACCACCGCAGCTGGAACTAAAGTTACTTCTGAACCATCTCAGGTATGCATTTCTTGGAAACTCTTCTGAATTACCTGTTATTATTTCTTCTTCACTAACATTGGATCAGGAAGAAAAGCTACTGACAGTATTACGAGAGCACAAAAAAGCCATTGGCTGGATTATAGCAGACATTCGAGGCATTAGTCCATCATTTTGCATGCACAAAATCTTGATGAATGATGAATACAAACCCACAGTGGAGCATCAACGGAGACTCAATCCAATCATGAAGGAAGTCGTGAAGAAAGAAATCATCAAATGGTTGGATGCTGGTATCATTTACCCCATCTCAGACAGCACTTGGGTAAGTCCTCCTATGCAGTGTGTACCAAGAGAAAGGAGGAATTACTGTTGTCACCAATGAAAAGAACGAGCTGATTCCAACAAGAACGGTGACTGGATGGAGAGTATGTATGGATTACAGGAAGCTGAACAAAGCCACGAGAAAGGACCATTTTCCACTGCCATTTATTGACCAGATGTTAGACAGACTAGCAGGACATGAGTTCTATTGTTCTTGATGGATATTCAGGGTACAATCAGATTGCTATAGCACCAGAAGACCAGGAGAAAACTACTTTTACATGTCCCTATGGTACTTTTTCTTTCAGCAGGATGCCATTTGGATTATGTAATGCCCCTGCCACTTTTCAGCGTTGCATGATGGCCATCTTCTCAGACATGCTGGAGCAGAGTATGGAGGTTTTTATGGATGATTTTTTCTGTGTTTGGAGATTCTTTTGATCATTGTTTGTTAAATTTGGAACTGGTATTACAAAGATGCGAAGATACAAACCTGGTACTCAATTGGGAAAAATGCCATTTCATGGTACAGGAAGGCATTGTTCTTGGACACCGAATTTCACAAAAGGGAATTGAGGTAGACAAAGCAAAAATCGAGACAATTGAGAAACTACCTCCACCAACATCTGTAAAAGGGATTCGGAGTTTTCTTGGACATGCAGGTTTTTACAGGAGATTTATCAAAGACTTTTCCAAGATTGCCAAACCTCTTTGCAATCTTCTGGAAAATGATGTGCCTTTCAACTTCACCAAAAAATGCCAGGAAGCTTTTGAGATCTTAAAAAGAAACTGATTTCTGCCCCCATCATTGTAGCACCAGATTGGACCCTTCCATTTGAGGTAATGTGTGATGCTAGTGATTTTGCTGTAGGTGCAGTTTTGGGACAACGCAAAGCAAAGATTTCCACACCATTTACTACTCCAGCAGAACTCTGAATGAAGCTCAACTCAACTACACAACCACTGAAAAGGAATTGCTAGCAGTTGTGTACGCTTTTGACAAATTCCGCTCTTATCTGCTGGGTCCCAAAGTGGTGGTCTATACAGATCATTCAGCAATCAAATATCTGATCACAAAGAAAGATGCCAACCCAGATTGATCCGTTGGATACTTCTTTTGCAGGAATTTGACGTGGAGATCCGAGACAGGAAAGGAACAGAAAACCAGGTGGCAGATCACTTATCGAGGCTCGAGAATGGAAAAAACAGCTGACAAAGAACTAATAATCAAAGAAACTTTTCCAGATGAACAATTATTTTCCATAAAACAACAGGAAGTCCCTTGGTATGCTGACTATGTCAATTATATTGTATCAGGAAAATGGCCGTTGGAATGGACAACTCAGCAACGGAAGAAGTTCTTCAAAAAAGTCAAGCACTATGTCTGGGATGAACCGTACCTGTTTAAACGCTGTGCTGATCAATTACTGAGACGGTGTGTTCCACAGGAGGAAGTCAACAGTGTTTTGCAACACTGTCATTCATCACCATACGGCGGACACTTCAGTGGAAACAAAACTGCAGCAAAGTCCTTCAATCAGGTTTGTTCTGGCCCACACTTTTTAAAGATTTATCTTTTTACTTTTCAATGTGACAGGTGCCAGAGAACAGGGAATATTTCAAGAAGAAATGAAGGACCATTGCAAAACATTCTGGAAGTGGAGATATTCGATGTGTGGGGTATTGATTTCATGGGACCATTTGTTCCATCATTTGGAAACATGTACATTCTAGTTGCTGTAGACTACGTCTCCAAATAGGTTGAGGCAATTGCACTGCCATCCAATGATTCCAAAGTGGTGATCAAATTCCTGAAAAAGAACATTTTCACTCGGTTTAGAACACCTCGAGCAATCATCAGCGATGGTGGCTCTCATTTCTGCAACAGATACTTTGATGCACTCCTATCCAAATATGGAGTTACTCACAAGATTGCCACAGCTTACCATCCACAGTCAAATGGACAGGTTGAAGTTTCAAACAGGGAGATCAAAAGAATCCTAGAAAGAGCCGTTGGATCAACAAGGAGGGACTGGTCTACAAAAAGATGATGCATTATGGGCCTACGAACAGCTTACAAGACACCCATTGGTATGTCCCCATATCGATTGGTTTTGGGAAAGTATGCCATCTGCCAGTTGAACTTGAACACAAGGCGTACTGGGCACTGAAGAAATTGAATCTTGATTCACAAGCTGCAGGAGAGAAAAGACTTCACCAACTCAATGAATTGGAGGAATTTCGCCTACAGGCTTATGAGAATGCCAAATTGTACAAAGAAAAGACAAAAAAATGGCATGACCGAAAAATAGTGCACAGACAGTTAGAACCAAGGCAGCAGGTGTTGTTGTACAACTCAAGGTTAAAACTTTTCCCTGGAAAGTTAAAATCTAGGTGGTCCGGACCATTTGTGATTACTCAGTTTTTACCATATGGAGCTGTTGAGTTACTGGATCCTAATACCAACAACACATTCAAAGTTAACAGTCAGCGTGTCAAGCACTACTGGGGAGAATCATTTGAGCGACAAAAAGAAAGTGTCACACTTTCAGATCCAGCATAAACGTTCGAAAAGTCACGTCTAGCTGACGACGATTAAACTTAGCGCTCGCAGGGAGGCAACCCATGCAAATTTTGTATATATAGTGATTTGTGTGTGATTTAATTTTGTGTGTTTAGTTTTTGCAGATTAAGTCATTTCAAGATGAAAAAAGCTCTCGCAAATCTTCACAAGCAATTTCCTTCTCTCCCTCAAAATCTCTGATGAAAGTCTACAAAGCTCGCTTGGAACGGATGAGACTACTGACAATCCATGGTGTGCCCAATGACATTCGTTGGGTAATTGAAGCACGAGTTCGATTGGTAGGTGAATCCTCTGATTCTTTTATTTCACATCTGTCTGGTTTTGGAAGAAGCACCTATGAAAGAAAGAAACGAAGAGCTAAGCAAATGGGTGTTTGTTACAAATGTGCACGTTGGAATTGCAATACTCGTTGTCATTCTTTAGGAATGGTGTCTGTTAATCGCGAAGACAAAATTAAATTCATTAGGAATGGCTTGAGTAAGGAGTCTTTAGATAATATATCTTCGACTCTTGAGACGCATCCCAGTGGATATGTTCACATAGACTTTCGCAGATTACATACACAATATCAAAAAGAAAGACAAAAATTAAGTCTTGGGAATCTGACTCAAAAAGACCCTGTTTGCCAATTTATAAGAAAATTGGATGGGAAACTTGTCCCTGACGCATAGATGTCAATCAAGCCGTTACTTTTCTTGCACATAATATATCTCTTTGTCTTTTCTAATAATTGTGATTTGTTTTGTCATTTCTTTTATTTTCTCCGAGAGGATCCATACCTTTTTGACTATCACGATCTATTGTTGTACTAATCATCATTTGGAATATACTTGTGCTATTTTTACTCACCCCTTTCAGGTATTATAAATTCAACTCATCATTGCACCTTTGAAGTCATCCAGAGTTAAGAAAGAATAACATAAAAAGAAGCCACTTCAAGAAGACGAGTTGAAAACATTTGTGTTTTTGCGGTAGTAGTGTTGGTACTAAACCACAATACATAGAAGCGGCACAGGAGTTGGGTCGAGTATTAGTTGCAAGGAATATGCACTTAATATATGGCGGAGGAAATCTTGGATTCATGGGGATCGTTTCAAAGGCCGTACAGGATGGAGGCAGTCATGTTTTGGAATCATCCCAAAACCCTTGGCAGAGCAAATCTTATTGAATCATCAAACAGAGAGGAATTGATCGTGCCAGGTATGTCTGAACGTCTGGTAGAAATGATTAACCGTGCTGATGCTTTTATTGCTTTGCCAGGTGGCTTGGGTGTTGGATAATATGACCCATAGCGTCACTATTTGCACAGATCATTGTGTTGTTGTAGCAAATTAACTATGTAATAAGGAAATTGCACTCTCATCATTTGTGATTAGATCACCATAGATATATAAATGAAGAGAGGTCCCTATGATTAGTTCCTGGATTGAGATGATATGAGACAGTATCAGTCCACGAAGGATTAATCATTAAATATCCCTAGCCGTAGTATTATCGAGACTGGACATCGATAATGCGGAATAGGCTAGTATTGCACTTGTGTGTGTTGTGAGGGCACAACGGCATAGTTCTCATATATAAGTGTTGGATACTTATGCAAGTGCGATAGGAGGTCGTGTTTCACCGATGGTACGGGAAACAGCTTCGCTCTGGATAGACCCCTCGGAATCCCATTGTATATGAATATGTGTCTATGGGAGGCCGAAATCAAGGTAGGTGTGTATAGTCTTAACCTGAGACTTACATCGCTAATGCTTACGACAATCGATATACTTTAGTTGAGGTCGTCTAGGACTGTAACTAGTTCTGTGTACGCCAATGCCGGGTATATTGAGAATCGTAGTGTATTGGATGTGATGTCAAGACGGAAGTATCACTCCAGTCATAGTGGAGATGATGTCACGCAGGATACGGTATTAGTGCTCTTAAGAGATGCGCATCCAATCGTGATATTATGACCAGGTCATGAATATCCGATTATAGAGACTAGTTACCAGACATCCGATATGTGTTTCGGACGGGGCAGACACTTATCCAGCCCCAGCCCTAGCACGTGATTATCCGATACTGGGCCGATATGCACAATACATTAGTATACTACGCTTGATACATATCTTAATATCTTTAATGGATATGTCCGGAGAATTAGGTAGACTTGGTGCTTTGCTAGGAGTCGACCTTGTCTTGTAAATCGGTAGAACGTAGTACTTGGTACGTACGTGATTCGGGTACTCCGACGACCGTATTTACTACCAGATTATCCGGGGATCTCATGGGTCGCTTCCCGATAATCCACCGATGACGCACAACATGCACTCTTGAATAATCTGGGATTATAATAGAAGAGAGAGAAAATTAATCTAGGATTAGTAACGGAGATATTTTATCCGGGATAAAATGTCGTCTAAAGAGAGAGAACGATTAATTTGGAATTAATCGATGAATTAATATATTCGATATATTAAATGAAATTAGATTTCGACGCGGAATTAAAATTAGATTTTAATTCGGGCAAACGAGTTAATTTAGAATTAATTCGTTAGCGACGTAAATAATAATTTCGCCAGGCGCAATTATTATTTTAAATTCGATTGAATATAACGTCGCGACGTAAGTTCCCACATGACACATGTCATTCTAATGCTTTGCATGTAGATAGTGTACAATGCACTCAATGTTATTGCATGGAAATTGAGTGTTTGACACTCTAAGCCATTGCATGTTTTGTGTCATAATTTTATTATTTATTTAATAAATATTATGGCATAAATATAAATTGATTTTTGGTAAATCATTTTAATTAACACAAAACATTTCATCTCTCTCAAATGCTCTCTTCTCTCACGCCCAAATGGGCACAATGCTCACTGGTTTTGAACCAGAAAAACGTGAGCAATAGGGAAGCTAAGAGTGGTTTCTCATGGTGAGAAATCAAGTGCTAGCACACTTACAAGTCTTGCGAAGGTGGTAGGGAGGTTCGACCATGAGACGGGATCCATCCGACGAAGCTAGGAGCTCCGTTTTCTCATTCAATTTTCTGTTTTTGTAGGCAGTGGACTGCATGCAGTAGGCTTACATGGCAGTGCGTTTTTGGGTTCATTTGTCTTCAAATCGACTCTACCGATCAATGTGAGTATTCCGCTACCTCCGTTGATGTGTTCACACATAATTTCATGTCTTGTTTGATCTTGGGACCTTAGAATAAACCAACAATGGCATCATGAGCTAATGTTGCAAGCATGAAATTTGTAGGGTTTAAAATTTGGGTAAATGTGATTTGAGCATGATTTGAATAAATTGCTTGTTTGAGTATGCTTATAACATGTTTAAATTCATTTTGGTTGGACTAATTTGATAAAAAATGATTTGGAATTATTTTCCCCAAAATTAAGTCCTTGGCCGAATGTGTGTAATGATTTTTGGGATCTAGGATTTTTTGTTTTTTAATTCATTCGATGAGTTAGAATCGATTAGGTTAACGTTAATTTGAGTCGAATTGGATTGGATTTCGAATTGGACAAAAAACCCCAAAATCTTTGAGTTGGCCGAATGTGACTTATGCCCTAATGTCTTGGTGTTTTGATTTTGTGACATTGGATGTGTATAAAATCAATCGGATGGTGATTTAATGTCGATTGTAGGTCCAATTGGATCGAAACCAAATCGGACACAAAATCCCCCTTGGCCGAGAGCATTGAAGCATGTTTATGGGTTTGATTTTTCATTATGTGTGTTTGACATGTGATAATGAATTGAATATGATTAATAAGACTAATTTGGTGTTTTAAAAAATGTTGATTTAGTTGATTAATCATATAATGCACTTTTGAAATAAATTGTGAAAATTGGATTTTTGGATTTAATTAATTGGGCCTAATTTTGGAAATTAGAATTTAATATTGTAATTGGGCCTATTGGGCTTGATTTATCAAGTTTGGTTTAGGCCAAGTGGATTGGATCCAATTGGGCCCAAAACCTTAACCATAAAGCCCAATTGCGACTAATGAACCTTTAATGTTCAATTGGGCCTAATGGGCCAAGATTGATTTATGGGCTTATGGGGTAAATCCCGGATTGGACTTTGGTTATCGGTTTGACCCGAGTTGACCAAAAGTCCACGCCTTAAGAAATCAATCAAAAGCCCATTGGACTTTAATTGAATTGACGTTGGACGTTAATCGGTCTTTGAGACGCGTTACGATTAGATTTGGAATTTAAATCGTAAAAGGTTTATTAAATAAAAGTGTAATATTTAATTTTGAATTGAATAGTGAATTAGTATTAAATACATGTTAAATTAGATTTAATGATGTAGTTTAATTTAATTCATGAATTCGTACTTTGAGTACTTATTCGCAAAAACGAGTTTGACTCGAACAAAAATCAAATCGTTGTTTGAACATTGGATGATCACTTAATTATCAGATTAATTAATTTGATTAGATTGATTGATAGCATGCTTATGTGTGTGAATACGTGGTTGTGTTGAATGAATGAAATGTATATCGGATGGATATTAGTCGGGTGGGCAATTTTAGAAATTGTTGTAATAAATTCGATTTATTAATTGGACCTGCGTGTCCAGCCTTATCACCTTCTTTCTCTTTGTATTCTCTTCTCACCTATTCCCCTCTATATATATGAGGTTTCTTTAGAAGTGTGTAACGTGGTAGAAGTAATACTAGTGCTAGCTTGAGTGAGAAAGGGAGAGATTTGATCTAGGATCAATGTGTTAAGTATCCATCCGCATATCATTATTATTTATTTTCATACTCGCTTTATTATGTATTTAGAATGCATGTTTAAGGGTGTATGATGATGAGACCTTAACATAGATAATTAAATTGGTAGCCAATTTGCACGCGAAAAAGCCCTCATCAAATATCATGCGTTTTTTCCTTCCATTGAGTGATTCTTACTCAAGATCCTAGATTGGCAGGGGTTGTTGGCCAAAGTCAAGCCCTTGTCCTTCAAAGATGTGTTTTAATCACGAGGCTTTGTTCCATATTGGTGTCTTGTCCAAGTTGTGGTTTGTTGGCCAAAGTCAAGACCACTTCTTGTCCAACGACATTGATTACGAAGCTTCCATGTCAATGGGTCCGCGCTTGACTGGGATCACTAGGTTTGTTGTGCCAAAGCCAAGGCCTAGTTGATTAAGAGGAAAAAGGTTAGGCTATATATTGGATATATAGGCATATATAAGATATATGTTTAGGACTTGGATGTCCACCTACTGGATCTAGGAGTTGGATTAGATCCAATTGATCTTCGAGATCTACCTAGTTAATTATCATACAATTTGTTGGCCAAAGTCAAGATTGTGTGATATTTAACGGGATCCTAGCCCACTAGGAAACACGGTTTCCCGAGTACTCGACAGAGGGTTGGAGGCTCGACGAAAAATAGTGGGAGGCAAGTATTGAATTTGCAACTTTCGTTCGAATACTCGCTAAACACGCTCATTTTATTTTACTCGTCATATTAATCAAAAGTATTAGTCGGACTAATATTTTATGTTGTTTTAAAAATATATATAGTTGGACTATATACAAACTCATTCAATATATAGTTGATTTTGTAATTGGATTATAGTAATCAATATAATTGAATTAAATGATAGTTGATTTTATAATGGGATTATAATAATCAATATTAAAATTATAGTTGATTAAATAATTGGATTATTGTAATCATTATAATAAATAGTACATTATTAAATTGATTAAATAGTTGGACTATTGAAATCAAGAAAGAATTGAAAAGTTGAATATTTAAAAATATATAATCATTGGATTAAATGCTTTAAATGATTTAATTTTCATATTGGGAATAAATAATAGGTTAAATAACTTATTATGACTAAGCCCATAATTAAGCAAATAGTAGATCATAAAATCTTTGGAAGATTTATGTGATGATGACTTTAGTGCTTAATTATTATACTTATCATAAATCTATCTTTAGATTTAAAAATATTAAATTGCAATTAATAATTGTTAGAGAATGATTTGACTATTCTAGTGGAGAGAAGTCAAAGTTTGCAATTGGGCAAGTTGCACAAGGTGCACATCATTTCGATATTCCGAAACCCAAGGCTTGGCCAAAGTTTGTGAAATATTGAAATGATAATTGACATATCCCAAGTGACTACCATTTGGATATGGAAGACACGAAGGAATTATATAAAGGGCAGGCTCTGAATTTAAAAATGTTGTCAAAGTTATATTTACTACTAGTATTAAAATTGGATTTAAATACTTAGTGTGGTACATAATACATATATGTATTGACGTTCAGAATCCGCTGTGAGCTGGATACTGGCTTCAAGCCGAGATTTCTCTGTGAATTGGAAACGGGACGAAAGTCGCTGTTTCGACCGCAGATACCTAAGTTTAGGAACTACCCTTTGGGTATGTACTTAAATTAGGAAATGTTATAATGTAACTAGTTTGACTAGAGACATTATCTCTATATCAGTGTTTAATCCGATGCGGATAAAACCTTTATATTCTAGAACACTAAAGTGTTTCATTATATAAAGATGATACTGAGATAAATACATTAGATGTAAATAACATAATTTATATTTTGAATATAAATAAAATCTCAAACATATAAAATGACAAATAAATAGCTCAATTGATTTGATCAATAGAGACTTATTTGTGGCATTGTTGTCTGGGACACAATTAAACAAGACTCGTATATCCACACTTTTGAAGAGTAGGTACTAGGACTGATTTGACTATTCAAATAAGGTCTACGAATCTAGTTTATTAGGTATAATACCTAAAATACTATTAACTTGGTAATAGTAAAAGTGCCACCGATCTGTTAGCCCTATTCATGGTGAAGTAAGTGGGCCCATATCTAGCTAGGCTAGATGTGAACATGAATATTTCGTGACCTTAACGAATGTGGCATCACGTTATGGTTATGTGTTTCTTTTGAAGAACACAAATACGAAACTTTGAGTTTCGACACGAAGTATACAAACAGATCGGCTGTAGTATTATGCCGCTGCGGTAAGACCGTATTGGTAAATACTTAAGCAGTAAGTTTCATACGTACATGAAAGAGTATGGTGTTCTTTCATGTGAGGACTCCTCCCGAGACACGTCGGTTAGACGGGGTGTCTGAACTAAAACCGAATTTTGTTGGACATGATAAGGTTTATCACGAGTCGCTCGGAGCTACTATTTCCTTCCACAGGATATGTATTAACAGTGCAAAACTTATTTGGAATAAGGTTCCATATATATCTGTTTGACAGATATCATATAGGATATGAACAGGGAAGAAACGAGGTTTCTCATTCCTGATATTTGGGTATGCCAGGCATAGCGTTTGGTTGATACCAAACTAAGGACCCAAATTGGATAGTGCCAATATAGGTTATCCTAAGGGAAACCATAAGTATAGTACTTATAAATCTCACATGAGAACAATGTGATTGTTGCTCACCATGCGGTTTTCCTAAGAGGAATACCGATAAGCAGTGGTCAGTGGGAGGATAGTGATACTCGATGAAAATCGGAGTAATACTGTTCAAGGCACGAAGTCCTTAATGGAACACAAATAGTTCATGTATGATGAAACTATACCATTAACCTTCAAATACACAAGAAACTAGTAGATCGGATAGAGTCAGAAAACAACCTAGGGTATGGGTTTCTGCTCTAACCTCATAAAGATGTCAATCTTATGGAGGTATACCATCCGACTACATTTTGAGGAAGTGATACGAGGTATCGACTCCTATTATGGCAAAGTGCCATGAATCCGAAGTGGATTCCATGTATAACAACTATTTTGGATACTAGTTGTTGTACCACAAAGCATTGTGCCTATGGTACATTATACGTCTTCAAGGAAGACATACATGGATGGCAACATACCAACGTACAAAGCTAGGCTTTTGACAGAAAGGTATCGTTATCAACATTGTGTTAATAACGGTTCAACCTTTTATCTGTTGCCATGGTAAGTCCATTTTGAAGATGCTTGTTGATAACTGTATATTTCATTTATGAAATATGTCAGTTACAAATCAAAATCGCTTTCCTGAAAAGGAAACCTTTTGGAGGATGTTTACAACATCCTGACGATTTTGTATAACCGACAAACCAGGTTTGCGGGTTATTCGATCCATGTTTGGATTGAAGCAAGCATAAGGTTCTTGGAACTGACGTTTTGAAATAATCATAATGGTTTATGATTTAACTCAAAACGAAATAATTCTTGTGTATATAAGGAGGTTAGTGGGAGAGCGCACTGACAATGAAATTCCCAATAAAGCAATTGGTGAAAGCTTGGCTTTCATAGATATTCTTTCAATAGAAATTCTCCGTAGAATTCTGGGGAGTAACAACCTTTATTCAGGGAATAAAGATCTACTGGGATAGATTTGGAGTTGTTAACACTCTCTCGGAAATTGTACATTTAAAATGTACTTGTATTGGTGTCTCATATGCTTCGAGCATATGGAGTCACAATCAGGTCAATCCAAGTGAGAGTCACTGGATTGAAGTTAAGAACATCTGATAGTATCTCTGAGAACTAAAGATGTTGTCTTAAACTATGGAGATGGAGAACTTGAAGTGACTGGGATCACTACTGCAAGTTTCCAAACAATTAAAAACTACGGTATTATAAAGTTTGAATAACGGGACAGTGAGCTGGAAATATTCCGAGCAAGATAACTGCTGCCGAATAAACAACAATTGCGGATTATTGCTGCAGCTGAGGCAGCAATAGAAGTCTTTTGGGTCGAAAATGAATCTAATTAGATTAGATATAGTTCTGTTAGCAGCTGAGCTAGGCGTCAGCACAAGCTAAGGAATTAAAGGTCTCATCGACGATCCAGATATATACTTCTATATCATCTGATTCGTTCGGATCATACATCGTGGCGATGTGATGATCGTGTAAATCGCGTCAGACGATAATTAAGCAAATCCGCTGACGAAAATCTTTCCTCAGCAATTTGAGCGAATTGTACATAGTTCGGGTGTTAGACACTCGAGTGACTGGCTATGTGCCAAGTGGGAGATTGTTGGATAAATGACCCATAGCGTCACTATTTGCACAGATCATTGTGTTGTTGTAGCAAATTAACTATGTAATAAGGAAATTGCACTCTCATCATTTGTGATTAGATCACCATAGATATATAAATGAAGAGAGGTCCCTATGATTAGTTCCTGGATTGAGATGATATGAGACAGTATCAGTCCACGAAGGATTAATCATTAAATATCCCTAGCCGTAGTATTATCGAGACTGGACATCGATAATGCGGAATAGGCTAGTATTGCACTTGTGTGCGTTGTGAGGGCACAACGGCATAGTTCTCATATATATAAGTGTTGGATACTTATGCAAGTGCGATAGGAGGTCGTGTTTCACCGATGGTACGGGAAACAGCTTCGCTCTGGATAGACCCCTCGGAATCCCATTGGTATTATGAATATGTGTCTATGGGAGGCCGAAATCAAGGTAGGTGTGTATAGTCTTAACCTGAGACTTACATCGCTAATGCTTACGACAATCGATATACTTTAGTTGAGGTCGTAGGACTGTAACTAGTTCTGTGTACGCCAATGCGGGTATATTGAGAATCGTAGTGTATTGGATGTGATGTCAAGACGGAAGTATCACTCCAGTCATAGTGGAGATGATGTCACGCAGGATACGGTATTAGTGCTCTTAAGAGATGCGCATCCAATCGTGATATTATGACCAGGTCATGAATATCCGATTATAGAGACTAGTTACCAGACATCCGATATGTGTTTCGGACGGGGCAGACACTTATCCAGCCCCAGCCCTAGCACGTGATTATCCGATACTGGGCCGATATGCACAATACATTAGTATACTACGCTTGATACAGATCTTAATATTCTTTAATGGATATGTCCGGAGAATTAGGTAGACTTGGTGCTTTGCTAGGAGTCGACCTTGTCTTGTAAATCGGTAGAACGTAGTACTTGGTACGTACGTGATTCGGGTACTCCGACGACCGTATTTACTGCCAGATTATCCGGGGATCTCATGGGTCGCTTCCCGATAATCCACCGATGACGCACAACATGCACTCTTGAATAATCTGGGATTATAATAGAAGAGAGAGAAAATTAATCTAGGATTAGTAACGGAGATATTTTATCCGGGATAAAATGTCGTCTAAAGAGAGAGAACGATTAATTGGAATTAATCGATGAATTAATATATTCGATATATTAAATGAAATTAGATTTCGACGCGGAATTAAAATTAGATTTTAATTCGGCAAACGAGTTAATTTAGAATTAATTCGTTAGCGACGTAAATAATAATTTCGCCAGGCGCAATTATTTATTGAAATTCGATTGAATTAACGTCGCGACGTAAGCTCGGTATTTCGGAAATATCGAACCCGAACGCGTGAGTGCACGTGGGCCCACTTTCATTTGGAAACGTGTGGGGCCCACATGACACATGTCATTCTAATGCTTTGCATGTAGATAGTGTACAATGCACTCAATGTTATTGCATGGAAATTGAGTGTTTGACACTCTAAGCCATTGCATGTTTTGTGTCATAATTTTATTATTTATTTAATAAATATTATGGCATAAATATAAATTGATTTTTGGTAAATCATTTTAATTAACACAAAACATTTCATCTCTCTCAAATGCTCTCTTCTCTCACGCCCAAATGGGCACAATGCTCACTGGTTTTGAACCAGAAAAACGTGAGCAATAGGGAAGCTAAGAGTGGTTTCTCATGGTGAGAAATCAAGTTCTAGCACACTTACAAGTCTTGCGAAGGTGGTAGGGAGGTTCGACCATGAGACGGGATCCATCCGACGAAGCTAGGAGCTCCGTTTTCTCATTCAATTTTCTGTTTTTGTAGGCAGTGGACTGCATGCAGTAGGCTTACATGGCAGTGCATTTTTTGGGTTCATTTGTCTTCAAATCGACTCTACCGATCAATGTGAGTATTCCGCTACCTCCGTTGATTGTTTATGTGTTTCACAATAATTCATGTCTTGTTTGATCTTGGGACCTTAGAAAAACTCAACATTGGGTACATTGGAAGAAATTTTATCGTACTATCTTGGGCAAACCTGAACATACACCAGAAACCAATTGGGCTGTACAATGTTGATGGGTTTTATGATTTTCTTTGTGTGTTTCTTGATGATGCCGGAGAAATGGATTCATATCAAAACCTTTAAAAGAAATCCTATTTACTACCAGAATTGCTCCAGATCTAATTGACCAACTCATAGCCTATGAACCACAAGTTGACCCTATCATTTCAAAGATAAATTGGTCTGGGGACGATCGTGGTAAGAGACGTCGGGTTAATCTGGATCTTAACCTTTAAATTCCTGTAGAACTTCAGTTAACCAGGTATTATCGTCTAAACTCTTCTGCTACTGTTTAAGACATTGGGGACAATGTCTCATTTAGGTTTGGGGGAGGGAATTAGTTGATTAATATCTTGTGTTTAGTTGTATGTTGTTTTTATTTTTTTAATCCAAAATTTTCGAAAAATACAAAAAAATTGAAAATTTTTCAAAAACTACAAAAATATTTTGCATTTTTGTGTTTTTATTTTGACTAAAAAGGTGGAATCGGTAAAAGATAGCCGAGTAAGGAATTCCGCTCCTGAGACGTATCTTAAACCTATTTTGAAACAAGTTAATTTTTGTTTATTTCCTTTTTAATTATTTAATTTGTGAATCTCCTTAAAACTAACTAAAATGTATCTTCATATGTTCAGTTGACAGGTATTATAAACTTACATGGAACATACAGTCGTGAGCTAAAATTGAAAAGTTTGTAATATTCAGTGCTCGAGTTTAATTGGAGGAAGCATCTCAAATAGTGATGGAGTAAAAAAAAAAAAAAAAAAAAAAAAAAAAAAAAAAAACGTCCGAGATCCGAGTTATTAAGTCTGTAAGGGTGTTTTAACACCTAGTGCCCTAAAACCAACTGGTTTGGGAGTCATTAGCCCAAAGCTCGCTACATGGATCGAAGATGCTGCAAATATATATATATATATATTTGAAGTCTGAGTAATTAAGTTCGTAGGGGTGTCTTAACACCTGGTGCCCTAAAGCCAACTGGTTTGGGAGCCACCACCCCAAAGCTCGCTATATAGACGGAAGGTATTGTATATAAATAAAATAGAGAAAAAATCAAAGAAAAAATCAGAAAAATCAGAAAATTATTCAATTGCTACAAAAAGGTGTGAAATCTGATAGAACTTTAGGACAAAAATATACTCTCTTATCAACTGCACTTATGACTGTTGTGGGCAAAAATGAGTTGATTAATATTTTGTTAGCTGTGTATATGGAGAATGGTAAAAATAATCGGAGAATTTACTTATTCGGTAATTTAGAAAGAATCAAAACAACTAGTAACTGGAGTAGAATTTTCACCTGATTAGTCACTAACTTTCTTTATTCTCTTTTCGCTCTTTTTGCTTTTTTGTGTGCATTAGTTTTAATACCTTTTTACTTTTGTAAAATGTTTGTGGGTATCATTGCTGTAAACCCTCACGAGACTACACTCGTCCACTAGGGACATCTAGGGTTTAAAAGCTTGTTGCATATGCTAAATGCAACCGTGATCCCTACGAAAATGGCTTAGTTAAATTTTGTTATGTTATTTTATTTTGTATTTTGCTCGAGGACTAGCAAAATGTTAGGTTTGGGGGTGTGTGATGAGTGGTATTTATATCACTATTTCCCACTCATTAAACTTAATTTTTTGTATAGTTTCTTGAGTTTTGTGAATGTTTTGATGTGTTTTATTGTTATTTTGCAGATAAATAAGTTTGGACAGCACTTGAGGCAATTTGGGGCAAAACCGGACAAAAATACGTCAACAGGGATATTTTCGTCTTTTGCGCGTCGCGACGCTGAAACACTGCGCGCCGCGATGCCTAGCGTGAGCCGAATCTGCTAACGTGCGCCAGGTCAACGGTCAACATTTTGAGAAGTTTTGACTTTGCTAAAATGCGCCGTGCCACGTGTCACCATCACATCCCATCTGCTAACATGCGTCGTGCCACGTGTCACCATCATATGCTGCCGACACTCAGACTTGACACGTGTCGCCTCGTCATCAGCCACATCATCGGTCAACAAGTCAACCTTGCCACGTGTCATGCCACATCATCGTCCACGTCAGCAGGTCAACCGAGTCAACTTGCCACGTCAGCCTCAGCCAATCACAACTTGACACGTGTCGCCACGTGTCGCAATCCTATTATGCCGACAAGTGAACAGTCAGCGCCCACGCCACGTCATCACACGTCGTCACCGCGTCAGCATGACGTCATCACAATAATGAGAATTAGCCGCCTTGACACGTGTCGCGTGAACAGTCAGCCGCCTTGCCGTGTCGCCTTCTCATCGTGCCACGTCGACAAATCCAGCGTCGCGACGCTGAGTTCCTTGGCGTCGCGACCGGCGAACAGTGAAAAATTTTCCTATAAATAGAGCGCGAAATTTCAGATTTCAGTACACCATTCCCTCTCTCTTATTTGATTTAAATAGGGAATTCTTCTCTCTCTAAGTTTCATTTTTAATTTTTAGTTTTTACTTTTGTAATAATAGTAATCTACTTTCTTATTTTACAGTTTTTACTATTCACTATGAGGAGGTAACTTCCCTATGCTAGGGTGAAAGGTAATTATTTTACTATTGCTATTTAGATTAATCTCCCTTAAAAATAATATATTTACTATTTAAAATTCTGATTAATAAAGGATACCGCTATATTGGTCGGTTGGCAATTCAATTTAATCTGGTTTAAACCTGACTAATCAAGGAAACCGCTATATTGGTCGGTTGGTAAATTTATTTTCTGTTGGTTTGAACCTGATTAATCAAAGATACCGCCGAATGGTCGGTTGGTAAATTTATTTTGGTACCGCCTTTATGGCTGGATTATGGACAAATATTACCACCTATTTGGGTAAATTATTTTGATACCGCCAGATTGGTCGGTTGGTAAAATATTATCACAAGTTTATATATTATTTTATGGGAGATATCTAAATTAGTAGTAGTAAAAGTAATTCCTTTTGCCTTAGCATTTTATTTCATTTGTAATTACTTTTCAGCATTTTACTTATCGCAATTACTTTTCAGCATTTTCATTTATGTCTTTTAAGTTTTTCTAGCCCTAGCTATGTGTCATAACTAAGTTAGTAATCTAGGGTTGTGTGATGAAATCCATATCACGGTTTATAAGGGTTAAATTATAATTTGGGTATATAACAGATTTATTTATTGAGTCTTAATCTTAATGCTTTTTATTAACTGGCCACTAATAAAATTGATAAGGTAAACTTAAAATGAACTAGACATAGGGATTTTAGGTTTAAGACCTCAGACTCAATAACCCACGATCTTCCTTGAGGATAGATAACCCTTTAATAGATTTCCTTACAGGATAGGAATATACCTGTCGGGCGGGGGTAGCCATAATTGGAACTTAATCTTAATGAATCCAGATAATTTGGTTGACATAGACATATGGATCAATTAGGTTAATTGGATATTTGTAATTGACCATCGGAAGAGGCTTTACATAATTTAGTGTTCCAGGTTAAAAATAAATATTTTACCCAATTATAAGATAACAACTTCATCTTTAAATAATATTAGAATAAATAAGTCAAATTAAGTCCAACCAGCCATATAGGTGGTAATATTTGTCCATAATCCAGCCATAAAGGCGGTACAAAATAAATTACCAACCGACCAATCCGGCGGTATCTTTGATTAATCAGGTTCAAACCAACAGAAAATAAATTTACCAACGACCAAATAGCGGTTTCCTTGATTAGTCAGGTTTAACCAGATTAAATTGAATTGCCAACCGACCATATAGCGGTATCCTTTATTAATCAGAATTTTAAATAGTATATATATTATTTTTAAGGGAGATTAATCTAAATAGCAATAGTAAAATAATTACCTTTCACCTAGCATAGGGAAGTTACCTCCTCATAGTGAATAGTAAAAACTGTAAAAAAGAAGAAATAGATTACTATTATTACAAAAAGTAATAAAATTATTAGAAAAGTAAAAACTAAAAATTAAAAACGAAACTTAGAGAGAGAAGAATCCCTATTTACATCAAATAAGAGAGAGGAATGGTGTACTGAAATCTGAAATTTCGCGCTCTATTTATAGGAAAAATTTTCACTGTTCGCGCGTCGCGACGCCAAGGAACTCAGCGTCGCGACGCTGGATTTGTCGACGTGGCACGATGAGAAGGCGACACGTAGCAAGGCGGCTGACTGTTCACGCGACACGTGTCAAGGCGGCTAATTCTCAATTATTGTGATGACGTCATGGATGACGTCATGCTGACGCGGCGACGATGTGGTGATGACGTGGCGTGGCGGCTGACTGTTCACATGTCGGCACAATAGGATTGCGACACGTGTCAAGTTGTGATTGGCTGAGGCTGACGTGGTAGTTGACTCGGTTGACCTGCTGACGTGGACGATGATGTGGCATGACGCGTGGCAAAGTTGACTTGTTGACGATGATGTGGCCGATGACGAGGCCGACACGTGTCAAGTCTGAGTGTCGGCAGCATATGATGATGACACGTGGCACGGCGCATGTTAGCAGATGGGATGTGATGGTGACACGTGGCACGGCGCATTTTAGCAAAGTCAAAAATTCTCAAATTGTTGACCGTTGACCTGGCGCACGTTAGCAGATTCGGCTCACGCTGGGCGTCGCGGCGCGCAGTGTTCAGCGTCGCGACGCGAAAAAGACGAAAATATCCCTGTTGACGCATTTTTGTCCGGTTTTTTGCCCCAAATTGCCTCCAGTGCTGTCCAAACTTTATTATCTGCAAAATAACAATAAAACACATCAACACATTCACAAAACTCAAGAAACTATACAAAATATTAAGTTTAATGAGTGGGAAATAGTGTGATATAAATACCACTCATCACACCCCCAAACCTAACATTTGCTAGTCCTCGAGCAAAATACAAAATAAAATAACATAAAAAAATTTAACTAAGCCATTTTCGTAGGGATCACGGTTGCATTTAGCATATGCAACAAGCCTTTAAACCCCTAGGTGTCCCTAGTGGACGAGTGTAGTCTCGTGAGGGTTTACAGCAATGATACCCACAAACATTTTACAAAAGTAAAAAGGTATTAAAACTAATGCACACAAAAGCAAAAAGACAAGCGAAAAGAGAATAAAGAAAGTTAGTGACTAATCAGGTGAAAATTCTACTCCAAGTTACTAGTTGTTTTGATTCTTTCTAAATTACCGAATAAGTAAATTCTCCGATTATTTTTACATTCTCCATATACACAGCTAACAAAAATATTAATCAACTCATTTTTGCCCACAACAGTCATAAGTGCAGTTGATAAGAGAGTAATATTTTTGTCCTAAAGTTCTATCAGATTTCACACTTTTGTAGCAATGGAATAATTTTCTGATTTTTCTGATTTTTTTCTTTGATTTTTTCTCTATTTTATTTATACAATACCTTCCGTCTATATAGCGAGCTTTGGGTTGGTGGCTCCCAAACCAGTTGGCTTTAGGGCACCAGGTGTTAAGACACCCCTACGAACTTAATTACTCAGACTTCAAATATATATATATATATATATATTTGCAGCATCTTCGATCCATGTAGCGAGCTTTGGGCCAATGACTCCCAAACCAGTTGGTTTTAGGGCACTAGGTGTTAAAACACCCTTACAGACTTAATAACTCGGATCTCGGACGTTTTTTTTTTTTTTTTTTTTTTACTCCATCACTATTTGAGATGCTTCCTCCAATTAAACTAGAGCACTGAATATTACAAACTTTTAAATTTTAGCTCACGACTGTATGTTCCATGTAAGTTCATAATACCTGTCAACTGAACATATGAAGATACATTTTAGTTAGTTTTAAGGAGAATTCACAAATTAAATAATTAAAAAGGAAAAAAACAAAAATTAACTTGTTTCAAAATAGGTTTAAGATACGTCTCAGGAGCGGAAATTCCTTACTCGGCTATCTTTTAACAATTCCACCTTTTTAGTCAAAATAAAAACACAAAAATGCAAAATATTTTTGTAGTTTTTGAAAAATTTTCAATTTTTTTGTATTTTTCGAAAAATTTTGGACTAAAAAAATAAAAACAACATACAACTAAAAACAAGATATTAATCAACTAATTCCCTCCCCCAAACCTAAATGAGACATTGTCCCCAATGTCTTAAACAGTAGCAGAAGAGTTTAGACGATAATACCTGGTTAACTGAAGTTCTACAGGAATTTAAAGGTTAAGATCCAGATTAACCCGACGTCTCTTACCACGATCGTCCCCAGACCAATTTATCTTTGAAATGATAGGGTCAACTTGTGGTTCATAGGCTATGAGTTGGTCAATAGATCTGGAGCAGTTCTGGCAGTAAGTAAATAGGATTCTTTTAAAGGTTTTGATATGAATCCATTTCTCCGGGCATCATCAAGATGTTAGACATTATGTCCCATAGCGTCACTGTTTGTAAATGATATTGTATTATTGTACAAAATTAACTATGTGATAATGAAATTGCCTTTTGCCGTTTTTGTAATATTATTTACTTTGATTTATAAATGGCGAAAGTCCATATGATTAGTAGCTGGACTGAGAATGATATGAGACAGTATCAGTCCCTAAAGGTTTAATCATTAAATATCCCTAGCGTAGTAGTATATCGAGACTGGACATCGATAATGCGGAATAGACTAGTATTGCGCTTGTGCACGTTGTGGGGGCACAACAGCCTAGTTCTCATATATTTAAGTATTGGATACTTATGCAAGTGCGATAGGAGGTTGTGTTTTACCGATGGTACGGAAAACAGCTTCGCTCTGGATAGACCCCGCGGAATCCCATTGGTAGTATGTCTGCGTGTCTATGGGAGGCCGCATCAGGATAGGTGTATATGGTCTTAACCTGAGACTTACATCGCTAGTACTTGCGACAATCGGTAAACTTTGGTTTTGGTGGTTGGGGACCTTAACCGGTTCTGTGTACACCTCTTCTGGGTTTATCGAGAATCGTAGTGTACTGGATGTGATGTCAAGATGGAAGTATCGCTTCAGACATATGGAGGTGATGATCACGCAGGACACAGAACTAGCACTCTATAAAAGGTTGCAACCGTCGGGACAATATGACCAGGTCAGGATTGTCCGATTTAAAGAGACTAGTTGCTTGATGTCCGATATATGTTTCGTACGGGGCAGACACATCTCCAGCCCCAGGCCTAGCATGTGATCATCCGATACTGGATCGATGTACGCAATACTACGGTATACTACGCTTGATATAGATCTTATATTCCTATAAGAATATTTCTGGAGAATTGGGTAGGCATGGCGCTTTGCTAGAAGCCAACCTTGTCTTGTGAATCGGTAAGAACGTAGTACGAGGTACGTGCGTGTTCGGATTATCTGACGACCGTATTTACTGCCAACATATCCGGAGATCTCTTGGGTCGCTTCCTGAAGATTCACCTATGATATTTGATTCGAACTTAATTAATCTTGGATTAATTGCGGAGAAACTTTATCTCGGATAAAGTGCCTTATTTAGAGAGAGAGAACGATTAATTTGGAATTAATCAGTAAAATTATTATATTCGATATAATAATTGAAATTCGATTTCGACGCGAAATTAAAATTAGATTTTAATTCGGGCATACGAGTTAATTTAGAATTAATTCGTAAGCGACGTAAATAATAATTTCGCTAGGAGCGATTATTTATTTAAATTCGATTTAATAACGTCGCGACGCAAGTTCGGTATTTCGGAAATATCGAACCCGAACGCGTGAGTGCAAGTGGGCCCACTTTCATTTGGAAACGTGTGGGGCCCACATGACACATGTCATTATATGCATTATTTTATTGATAATGCATTGCATGGTGATAGTGTATTATTCACTCAATTGTTATGCATGGAATTAGAGTGTTTGACACTCTAAGCCTTTGCATGGCTTGTGTCATAGATTATTATTATTTAATAAATATTATGGCATAAATATAAATGATTTTTGGTATCAAAAATCAATTAGAACAAAAAGAAATTTCTCTCCTCTCTCTCTTTCATGACCGAAAACTGCATGCAGTTTTGGTCTTCATCTTCTTCAATTTTGGTTGCCAAAAGCTTGAAGAAAGGTTGTTGTTTGGAACATCTTCTCACATGCAAGGCTAGCACCATCAAGGAATCAAAAGAGGTGATAGGGAAACCATCAAAGAGCAAGGAATACACAAAGCTTGGAGCTTCCTACTTCTTGTCTTCCTTGGCCGAATCATCCCACACTTGGAGCTACCATTTGGTTTGATTTTTCTTCATCAACATAGCATTGTAAGTATGATTCCGCCATACTTCATGTTTATATATATTCTTTGTTGTTGTATTTCATGTATGCTTAATCTTTTCTTGGGACATATTATAGAAACCAACAATGGTATCATGGAGCCATGGTTAAGCATGAAATACTTTAGGTTAAAATTTGATTAAATTGGTTGAAGCATGTCTTGTGAAATTTGATGAATAAGTATGCTTGCATGTATATAGAATGATGTTATATGGAATCAATATGAAAAATGCATTGGATGATTTTTCCCCAAAATTTTAACCTTGGCCGATTGGGTGTGTTAAAATTGGTTGAAGCATGTCTTGTGAAATTTGATGAATAAGTATGCTTGCATGTATATGACATGATGTTATATGGAATCAATTTTATGAAAAATGCATTGGATGATTTTTCCCCAAATTTTGACCTTGGCCAACATCCTCCAAAAGGTTTTCGTTTACGGAAAGCGGTTTTGACGTTAAGCTGCCATATTTCATATAAGAAACATGCAGCATTAGTAAGCATTATCCGAATGGATTTAATCATGGCAACAGGTAAAAGGTTTTGTCGTAGTCGACACTATGTCGTTGACGATATCCTTTTTTATACAAGCCTAGCTCTGTACATTTGTATGTTGCCATCCATGTATGTCTTCATTGAAGACTCATTTAGTGCCAATAGGCACAATGCCTTCTGGTACATCAACCAGTGTTCAAACTTGGTTGTTATACATGGTATCCATTTTGGACTTCATGGCACTTTGCCATAAAAGGAGTCGATACCTTATATCACTTCACCATACATAGTCAGTTCGTCTTCCTGAATAAGATTGATATCTACATAAGGTGAGATCAGAAACTCATACCTCCTAGGTTTTTTTATGACTCTCTCCGACCTACGTGGTTCTTGTGTATTCGAAGATTATTGGTACAGTTTCATCCCTGATGAACTGTTGGTGTTTCATGAGGACTCGGTGCCTGGAATAGTATTACTCCGATTTTCATCGAGTTTTACTTTCCTCCCACTTACCATTGCATATAGGAATTCCTCTTAGGAAAGCCGCATGGAGAGCAACAATTACATTTTTCTCTTGTGAGTTGTATAAATACTATACTTTGGTTTCCCTAGGATAACCTATTATAAATAGGCACTTATCCGATTTAGGTTCTAGTTTGGTATCATCCAAACATTCAATTATATGCCCAGCATCCCCAAATCTTCAGGAATGAGAAACCCGGTTTCTTTCCTGTTCATATCTAATATGAAGTCTGTCTAACAGATTTTCATGGAACCTTATTCAAAATAAGTATTTCACTGTTTAATGCGTATCCCTAGAAGGAAATTAGTAGCTCAGAGCGACTCACCATTAACCTTACTATGTCCAACAAAGTTTGGTTTCTCTTTTCGGACACCGTCAATTGAGGTATTCCGAGAGGAGTCCACTATGAAAGAATATCATACTCTTTCAAATAATCGAGAAACTTATTGCTTAAGTGTTTCCACCACGGTCCAATCATGATGTTTTAATACTCTTGCCGGTCTGTTTTTATACTTCGTGTCGAAACTCTTTGATTAACTCAAATTTTTAACTTGTGTTTCATAAGATACACATAACCGTAACACGATGCCACATCCGTAAAGGTTACGAAGTATTCATAACCACCTTTAGCCTAGCTAGACATGGGCCCACATACTTCACCATGAACGAGGGCTAACATATCGGTGGCATTTGCACTTTTACCAAGTAAAAGGTGTTTTAGGCACTTTGCCTAATAAACTAGATTCTTAGACATCATTTGAATTAGAATCAAATTCGTCCTAGTATCCACTCTTCGAAAGTGTGGATATACGAGTCTTGTTACTGTGTCCCAGACATTAATGCCACTTATAAGTCTCAACAGATTTATACAGTTTGAGCTTTTGTTTATCATATTATATGTTTGAGATTCATTTATATCCTAAATATAAATGTTGTTGTTCAGTATCCTTCTAATCATTAGATCCCGCATCAGTACATATATTTATGTACCACATCCAGTATCTAAAATCCAATTTTAAAACCATCAGTGGATATGTTTATAACAAACATACCTGAAACCGGACCCTTGTCCATCTTCACTTCCTTCATGTCTGCCTTGTCCATACGGCAGTCAAGCTTCCAGTGACCCTGTTTACCATAATTTAGGCAGACATCTAGGGATATATCATTTGTCTTCCTAAAAGACTGTGACGATTTTGCCTTTGCCCCTTTTTTCATATCCTAAGAAGCCTTCGGCCAAGCCTTGACCTTCTGGGATGTTGAAGTAAGATGTGCCTTGCGCTTCTTGCCCTTTTTCAAGCTCTGGCTCTGTCTTCTTGAGAATAACCATTAACTCTCCAAGAGTTTTCTTTTACAATCAGTACTTCTAAGATCTAAGAATAGATCTATGAAGATCCTTCAATTTCTATATCATACTATAAGGATCTAATCCTTAGTTCTGACGAAGAAATTAAGGAGTCTTTGTGGTAAGCATAACAGATTGAGCACTAAAGTTTTCAAACAATGAGTCTTCCAAAGCTCATGCTCTACTATTTGCTCAACTCCGGGCTTAGGCCCGATAGGTCGCTGTTGGACAATTATGACCCATAACATCACTATTTGAACAGATCATGGTGTTGTTGTACAAATTAACTATGTGACAAAGGAAATTACCCTTTTATCATTTGTAATTAGATTACCAAGATATATAAATGATAGAAGGTCCTTATGATTAGTTTCGGATTGAGATAATATAAGACAGTATCAATCCACGAAGGTTTAATCATTAAATATCCCTAGTCGGAGTATTATCGAGATTGGACATCGATAATGCGTAAAAGACTAGTATTACACTTGTGCCCGTTGTGGGAGCATAACGGCATAGTTCTCATATATTTGGGTATAGGATACTCATGCAAGTGTAATAAAAGGTTGTGTTTACCGATGGTACAGAAACAGCTTCGCTCTAGATAGACCCCTCGTAATTCCATTGGTAGTATGACTATGTGTCTATGGAAGTCCGAATCAGGGTAGGTGTATTTGTTCTTAACCTGAGACTTGCATCCCTAATACTTGCGACAATCAATATACTTTGGTTTTGGTCGTCCAGGGCTTTAACAGGGTCTGTGTACGCCTCTTCTGGGTATATTGAGAATTGTAGTGTATTGGGTGTGATGTCAAGATGGAAGTATCACTTCAGTCATAGTGGAGATGATGATCACGTAGGATACGGAACTGGTGCTCTTATATGCTGCAGCTATCGGGATATTATGACTAGGTCATGTTTATCCGATTATAGAGACTAGTTACCAGAGATTCGATATGTGCTTCGTACGGGGCAGACACAATTCCAGCCCCAGGCCTAGCACGTGACATCTGATACTGGATCGTAATACGCAATACTACGTATACTACGCCTGATAAAGATTATATATTCCTTTAATAATATTTCTGGAGAATTGGGTAAGCACGGTGCTTTGCTAGAAGCCAACCATGTCTTGTAGATCGGTAAAAATCGTAGTACTAGGTACGTACATGTTCGGATAGTCCGACGACCGAATTTACTGCCAACATATCCGGGGATCTCATGGGTCGCTTCCCGAAGATTCACCGATGACGTATGACTTGCACATTATTAATCTGAGATTAATTATAAGAGAGAGAAAATTAATCTAGGATTAATTACGGAGATATTTTATCTGGGATAAAATATTATTTAAAGACAAAGAACGATTAATTTGGAATTAATCGATAAATTAATGTATTCGATATATTAAATGAAATTAGATTTCGAACGAGTTAATTTAGAATTAATTTGTTAGCGACGTGAATAGTAATTTTGCTAGGCATAATTATTTAATTGAATTTGATTTAATTACGTCGTAACGGAAAATTTGTTAATTCGAAATTAGAAAACCCGAGCCCGGGAGTGTTTGCGGGCCCACTCGCATTTCGAATTCAAGTGCGACCTAGAAGTCACATCAAGCGTCAAATCACTAGTCAATCAAGTGATGGAAGTCACATCACTTTGAGTGAAGTGATGCTTATCATCATTGATTGATGTGAATAGTTGATGGTAGTTGTTGAAAGCATTAAATGCCATTTTGCCTCTAAAATTGTTTAAGTTTTTTGGAAAAGCTTTTACTAAAATTTTGGTAGAGATTTTGGGATTAGTTTTTATTAGGTTTTAGAAACCAAATACAACACAACTCTCTCTCTCTCTTCTCCTCTTCTAATTTTTGGCCAAGGGCCAAAATTCTCTCCCAATTTTTTCCTTCAAAGCCGTGAGCACCAAGGAGAAAAATGTGAAGATTTGTTGCAAATTTTCACAAGTGCTAGCACATTTTAGGAGTCATCCAAAGGTGATAGGGAAACCCATCTATGAGCATGGAATGCACACTTAAAGCATGGAGCTTGAAGAACACAAATGGAGCACAAAAGAGGAGCTTTGCCGTGAGCACCTTGGAGGAAAAGCTTGAAGAATTTTTGTTGTTCCTCGCATCGCAAAAGCGGATCATTGTAAGTATGATTCCGCCATACTTCTTATTAGTATTCACATGATTTCTATGCTTGAATGATCTTGGGACTATAGTAGAAACCCAACAGTCGCTCTATCAAATAGAGTAACTTCTCAACTCTCAGGACTATCCTGAGATTCATTTCCCAATCTGAAAATTTAAGTCGTTTAAAGACATTTTCACCCAGGGTTATGTTCTAAATGCTAATCTTTCAGTTATTATGATTGATATAGTCCAACTATCCAATCATCGATTTCGGGTACAATCAGATGTAATGATTACTATAGTCTAACTATATAACCAACTATAAATGATTGGTTAAATTCAAATATATTGATTATTATAATCTAATTATATAATCAACTATAAATGAAATAGTTTGAATACAGTCCAAATGTTTAATTAAAATAACAATTGAATATTAGTCCAACTAATATATATATATATGAACAATTAATGATGAAAAAAAAAATGAGCGCGTGTTGAAAAGTATCTAAACGAAATTACAAATTTAATACTTGCCTCCCACTATTTTTCGGCGAGCATCTAACCCTTTGTGGAGTACTCGGGAAACCTAGTTTCCTAGTGGGCTAGGATCCCGTTAAATAACACACAACCTTGATTTTGGCCAACAAGTTGTATGAAACTTAACTAGGTACATCTCTAAGATCAATTGGATCCCATCAAATTCCTAGATCCAGTAGGTGGACCTCCAAGTCCGAAAAATATATCCAATATATCCAAAATATTGCCTAACCTTTTCCTCTGAATCAACTAAGCATTGGCTTTGGCTCAACAAGCTTAATGAAACCAGTTAAGCGTGACCCATTGACAGTGTGAAAGCTTCCTAATCGAGGCCGATGAACAAGAAGTGACATTGACTTTGGCCAACAAATCACAACTTGCCCAAGACGTACGATATGGAAAAAAGCTTTTGTGATTCAAACACATCCGGGATGGACAAAGGTCTTGACTTTGGCCAACAAACCATTGCCAATCTTGGATCTTGAGAGAGAATCACTCAATAGAAGGAAAAACGCTTAATATAAAATGAGGATTTTTGTCGCGATTTGGCAACCAATTTATTATCTTTAATTAGGTCTCATCATACACCCTTAAGCATGCATTCTAAAAGCATAATAAGGCGCGAATAAAATAATAATGATATTCTGATGGATATATAACAAACTTGTTCCTAGAACAAATATCTCCATTTCCTCTCTCCGGCTAGCACTATTCATACTTCTACCCAATTACATAATACTTCTAAAGAAACTTCATTTACATTAAGGGGAATTGGTGAGAAGAGAAATACAATGAGAAAAGAGGTAATAGGCTGGACACGCAGGTCCAATTTAATAAATTCTAAATTTATTACGACAATTTCCAAAATTTCCCTTACCCTTCTAATATCCACCTGATATACATTATTCATTCATACATCCAAGTATTCACACAAAGCATATTATCAATCAAACTAATTCAATTAATTAATCGTTAATTAATGACCATCCAATGTTCAAACAACGATTTGATTTGCGCGAGCCAACTCGTTTAAGAATAAATACTCAAAGTACATATTCTTGAATTATATTGAACTATAATTTTAAATCCAATTTAAATTATATTCAATACTAATTCATATTTAATTCCAAATTAAATAATTACACTTTCAATAGTGCATTTTTGACTTGGATTCCAAATCCAATCTTTACGGGTCTCAAAGGCCCAATTAGTATCCAATATTATTCAATTAAAGACCAATGGGATTTTAATTAATTCTTTAGGCATGGGCTTTGGTGATTATGGGTCAAACCCAAGATGCCAAGGCCCAATTAGGAATCACCCTATGCCATAAATCAATTAGGCCCAATTAAAATTTTAAAGGCCCAATTATCATATTTGGACTTTATAGAAATGGTTTTAGGCCCAATTGTATCCAACCAATTATCCTAAACCAAACTTGGCCCAACCAAGCCTATTAAGCCCAAATACAACAATTAAATTAATTCATCATTCCAAATTACAAATTAATTCAATTCAAGTGCAATTACCATAATTAATTAATTAATCTAATGCTTCCAAAACACCAATTAATCCAATTAATCATGCTCAATATTTACAATTCATGTCCAACACAAATTGAAGCAAAATCAATCCTCCAATAACATGAATAACTCACGGCAATAGCAATAAAAAAAAATTTCAATTTGATTTCAATTCAATTAAATCAACATTTAATATTTCATCATGCTATTCAACACATCCAATTGTCAAATTTCCAAAATTCTACCATGAGTTCATCTAGGGTTGTATTTGGCCATGGGGTAGATTTTGGGGAAAATTAATCCAATCAATTTTTTACAAAATCAAGGATACACAAATCTAATTCAACATCCTACAAACATATCCCGACAACCAATTTAGGTAAATCATGCTTCAAACACAAAATCCCAAATTAAAGTCCATGAACCATAGAATTCTAAATCAAACTTAGATCGCTCTGTTGGGTTTCTAGGTTAGTCCCAAGATCGATTTCAAGCAATGAAACATGTATGAATACTCAAAGAGGTATGGCGGAATCATACTTACATTGATCGGTTATGCGATGCGTCGAACACAAATCTTTTGCTCCTCCTATAAAGCTCTCGGCAATGGGATTCTATGTGTTCCTTTGATTTTTGGCCATCCCTCCATTGATGCTCCAAGCTCCAAGCTTTGCAAATGGTGATTCCATGCTTAAGGGTTTGTTTCCCTATCACCTTGGATGACTCCTTTGTGTGCTAGCACTCTAGAAATTTTGCCACAAAATATCCATTTCTCTTCTTGTTGTTCTCGGCAAAAGCCAAAATTTTGGAGAAGAAATGGCCCAAGGCCGTGAGGTGAAGGAAGAGAGAGGAAGAAGAAATGGGTTGTGTTGGTTATTTGATTTCTAAAATCAAATAATTGATATACCAAAAAATTGAATTCCAAATCCAAAAAGGTACAAGCA
The DNA here is from genome assembly GCA_019454045.1 of Zanthoxylum bungeanum. NCBI lineage: Eukaryota > Viridiplantae > Streptophyta > Magnoliopsida > Sapindales > Rutaceae > Zanthoxylum > Zanthoxylum bungeanum. The sequence goes on along the minus strand of SKCR01006635.1, from coordinate 69,095 downwards.
ATAAAGCCATCCAACCACCACCATCAATCATGAATAGTGACTAGTTGTTCATCACTCAAAGTGACAAGACATCCATCACTTCATTGACTAGTGATTTGACGCTTGATGTGACTTGTGGGCCGCACTTGAATTCGAAATGCTAGTGGGCCCGCAAACACTCCCGGGCTCGGGTTCGCTAATTCCGAATTAACGAATTTTCCATTACGACGTAATTAAATCAAATTTCGGCCAAGGAGTGAGAGAAAAGAGAGAGATGTGTGAATAGTAGTGTCTTACAAAACTAAACTAGTTTTCCAAAAACCAAAAGGTAACTGTGTTGGAAGAAATGCATTAAATGCATCCAACCACTTACATCAACAAATGACTAGTGATATGAGTCAATTTGATGTAAGTTAGTGGGTCCCACCATTTTGAATTCAAAATTCAAGTTGGTCCAAACAACACACTTTGTGCCCGGTTTCATTTAATCCGACTAAACGAATTTTCCGTCGCTACGTAATTAAATTCAATTTAATTAAATAATAATGCCTAGCATAATTATTACGGAAGTCGCTTGCGAATTAATTCTAAATTAATTCGTTCGCTAGAATTAAAATCCAATTTAAATCCGCTTTGAAATACGATTTCATTTAATATATCCAATATATTATTTTAGCCTAAATAAATAAATTAAATAGTAAAATCTAATTTCACTATTAAATTTACTTTACCGATTAATTCTAAATTTATGCGTTCTCTCTTCTCGATGAATTTAATCCCAGATAAATTCTTGACGCAATTAATCCCAGATTAATTCTTTCTCTTTTAATTAATCCCAGATTAATTTATTGCCGTAATTAATCCTAAATTAATTTTCTCTCTCATAATTAATCCCAGATTAATTATTTGTTCGAGTCAAATCTCATCGGTGAATTTTCGGGAAGCGACCCAAGAGATCTCTGGATATGTTGGCAGTAAATACGGTCATCGGATTATCTGAATACGTGCGTACCCGGTACCACGTTCTTACCGATTTACAAGACATGGTTGGCTTCTAGCAAAGCACCGTGTCTACCCAATTCTCCAGAAATATTCTTTAAAGGAATATGTAATCTTTGTCAGGCGTAGTATACGTAGTATTGCGTATTAAGATCCAGTATCGGATGCCACATGCTAGGCCTGGGGTTGGAATTGTGTCTGCCCCGTAAGAAGCATATATCAGATCTCCACGACTCCTCTCGGAAATGCGAGTGTTCGATCAGCAAGTTGCAAAGATACTGAGGTAGGCATTGCTTCTCCAATTTGCAGTTTCCTGTAAATAGAAAAAGGCATTAAATTAACACTGGCACCTAAATCACATAAAGCTTTACCGATGTAATGTTCTCCAATGGTGCATGGAACTGTGAAACTGCCAGGATCTTTCAACTTTGGGGGAAGTTTCCTCTGAATGATTGGCTGCATTCTTCTGTCAAAGCTACTGTTTCGTAGTCTCCCAATCTCCGTTTTCGTGAAAGAATGTCTTTCATGAATTTGACATAACTGGGCATTTGTTCCAAGGCTTCTGCAAATGGTATGTTAATGTGCAGCTTTTTGAAAATTTCCAAGAAACGAGCAAACTGTTTGTCCATTTTTCTTTTCTGAAGACGCTGAGGAAAAGGTGGTGGTGGAGTGATTTGTTCTGGTTCTTTTTCCTTTGTTCTTTTTCCTTTGCTTCTTTTTCTTCCATCTGTTTCTCGGCTTCTTTTGGAACTTCTTCTTGGGACATCTGGATTCCAACATCTTTGTTGATCTCAGTACCACTCTTTAAAGTAATGGCTTGACATTGCTCATTCCCGCGTTCCTTGGATTTGGTTCTGTGTTGCTGGGAAGATTACTGGCGGTCTGTAACTCTGAGCATTGGCCAGTTGTCCGATTTGATTCTCCAGTGCTTGATGGAAGCTGATTGACTCTGAATCATAGCTTCATATCTTTTAATTGAGCTAGCATCTCTGCCATTACTGGTTCATTTGTCTGCTCCTGGCCTTTATTCTGTTGCTGGAATCCAGGTGGTGGATAGTTCTTTTGCCCTGAATTGTTGCTCCATGAAAAATTAGGATGATTCCTCCACCCTGGGTTGTAGGTGTTGGAATATGGATTGTTCCCCTGTCTGTTGAAATTGTTGACATAATTCACCGTCTCTTCAAGTTGGTTTGGTTCTGGTGTCCTCCATATGGTGAACTTATGGATCCAGTGGTAAGAGTCTCCATGAATTTGCATATCTGATCTAGTTTGGTGTTGACAGCTGTATTAGCTCCAACTTCATAGATTCCTGCAATTCTTTGAATAATGCTCCTTTCTGTTGGCCATAATGAATTGTTGTTGGCCATTTTTTCGATTAGGTCCCAGGCTTGATCTTCTCCTTTTGCCATCAAAGCTCCTTAGCAGCAGCATCGATTGTGGTTCTCATCAGTCCAGAAAGTCCATTATAGAAAGTTTGGACTTGAAGCCATTTTGGAATCTCATGGTGAGGACATTTCCGGAGCAAATCTTTGTATCTTCCCAAGCTTCGTACAGGGATTCTGAATCTTGCTGCACAAAGGATGTGATGTCATTCCTCAACTTTGCAGTTCTGGCTGGTGGAAAGTATTTTGCAAGGAATTTTGTGGCTAGAGCATCCAAGTTGTGATAGAACCTGCTGGTAATGAATGTAGCCATGCTTTTGCTCTGTCTTTCAAGGAATATGGAAAAACCCTCAGCCTCATTGCTTCTTCTGATGCTCGATTGTAATTGAAAGTGCCGCAAACTTCCAGGAAGTTACTAATGTGAGCATTAGGATCTTCAGTTGCATTTCCTCCAAACTGAACTATTTGCTGAATCATCTGAATGCAAGTTTTGATGTCACCCGCATTTGCTGGTAAAGGAGGAAGAACAATACAGGAAATGAGGCCATCTACCACCGGAATGGTTCTGTCTCGAATGGGTATTGGTGGTGCAACCTCCAAAGGTTCAGGTTCCATGTTGACTAAGGCTTCTTGGCCTTCTCGCCTTTCCCTTCTCAACTGTCTGATGGTTCTTTCAATTTCTGGGTCAAGCGGTCGGATTTCAAAGCTTCTGGTTCGTCTCATGAAGATAATAAGTAAAAAGAAATTAGATACAAGTAAAGGTATCTAACCCCTAAACTAATAGTAAAAGATAACTAAGTCCCCGGCAACGGCGCCAAAAACTTGACCGGCGTAAACACACACGTATAACGCAAGCGTACGTATCGTTCAAGTAGTATAAAAAGTATCGATCCCACGAGGACTTAAAATCTTATCTATTAATTTTTATGAGGTCAAATGATTACTAATATCTGACAGGTTGTTTGATTGATTTGAAATGGCGACGATTCTAAATTTAAAAGCAAGTAACTAAAATTGTTGAAAAGATATTTTGAGAAAATTCAATATTAAAACTATCTAGGGTTGTGATTTATTCCAATATTATTTAAAGATGAAGTTGTTATCTTATAATTGGGTAAAATATTGATTTATTAACCTGGAACACTAAATTATGTAAAAGCCTCTTCCGATGGTCAATTACAAATATCCAATTTAACCTAATTGATCCATATGTCTATGTCAACCAAATTATCTGGATTCATTAAGATTAAGTTCCAATTATGGCTACCCCCGCCCGACAGGTATATTCCTATCCTGTAAGGAAATCTATTAAAGGGTTATCTATCCTCAAGGAAGATCGTGGGTTATTGAGTCTGAGGTCTTAAACCTAAAATCCCTATGTCTAGTTCATTTTAAGTTTACCTTATCAATTTTATTAGTGGCCAGTTAATAAAAAGCATTAAGATTAAGACTCAATAAAAATCTTTATATTACCCAAATTATAATTTAACCCTTATAAACCGGTGATATTGGATTTCATCACAACCCTAGATTACTAACTTAGTTATGACACATAGCTAAGGCTAGTAAAAACTTAAAAGACATAAAATGAAAATGCTGAAAAGTAATTGCGATAAGTAAAATGCTGAAAAAATATTACAAATGAAATAAAATGCTAAGGCAAAAGGAATTACTTTTACTACTACTAATTTAGATATCTCCCATAAAATAATATATAAACTTGTGATAATATTTTACCAACCGACCAATCTGGCGGTATCCTGATTAAGTCAAATTAAGTCCAACCAGCCATATAGGTGGTAATATTTGTCCATAATCCAGCCATAAAGGCGGTACCAAAATAAATTTACCAACCGACCAATCTGGCGGTATCTTTGATTAATCAGGTTCAAACCAACAGAAAATAATTTACCAACCGACCAATATAGCGGTTTCCTTGATTAGTCAGGTTTAAACCAGATTAAATTGAATTGCCAACCGACCAATATAGCGATATCCTTTATTAATCAGAATTTTAAATAGTAAATATATTATTTTTAAGGGAGATTAATCTAAATAGCAATAGTAAAATAATTACCTTTCACCCTAGCATAGGGAAGTTACCTCCTTATAGTGAATAGTAAAAACTGTAAAATAAGAAAGTAGATTACTATTATTACAAAAAGTAATTAAAATTATTACAAAAGTAAAACTAAAAATTAAAAAAAACTTAGAGAGAGAAGAATTCCCTATTTACAATCAAAAAAGAGAAGGAATGGGTACTGAAATCTGAAATTTCGCGCTCTATTTATAGGAAAATTTTTCACTGTTCGCGCGTCGCGACGCCAAGGAACTCAACGTCGCGACGCTGGATTTGTCGACGTGGCACGATGAGAAGGCGACACGTAGCAAGGCGGCTGGCTGTTCACGCGATATGTGTCAAGGCGGCTAATTCTCAATTATTGTGATGACGTCATGCTGACGCGGCGACGACGTGGTGATGACATGGCGTGGCGGCTGACTTTTCATTTGTCGGCACAATAGGATTGCGACACGTGGCGACACGTGTCAATTTGTGATTGGCTGAGGCTGACGTGGCAAGTTGACTCGGTTGACATGCTGACGTGGACGATGATGTGGCATGACGCATGGCAAAGTTGACTTGTTGACCGATGATGTGGCTGATGACGAGGCGACACGTGTCAAGTCTGAGTGTCGGCAGCATATGATGATGACACGTGGCACGGCGCATGTTAGCAGATGGGATGTGATGGTGACACGTGGCACGACGCATTTTAGCAAAGTCAAAAATTCTCAAATTGTTGACCGTTGACCTGGCGCACGTTAGCAGATTCGGCTCACGCTGGGCGTCGCGGCGCGCAGTGTTTCAGCGTCGCGACGCGAAAAGACGAAAATATCCATGTTGACGCATTTTTGTCCGATTTTGCCCCAAATTGCCTCCAGTGCTGTCCAAACTTTATTTATCTGCAAAATAACAATAAAACACATCAAAACATTCACAAAACTCAAGAAACTATACAAAATATTAAGTTTAATGAGTGGGAAATAGTGATATAAATACCACTCATCAGTTTGCTCGCTGAACCTCTGTTTTAACTGTTAGCCTTGGCCCAAAACCCCCCCACAAGCTATACACCAAGCCACACACACAAAACCCATCAAAGGACCTAATGCACGCCCAAACCCCTCAATGTACGCCCAAACACATTCAAAATAACAATTAATACATTAAACACCTGCTAAAATAAAAAAAAATCACCTTCCCAAATTAAAGAAATCAAATCAAATCAAATTAAATCATATTCCTAATTAAAAAAGATTAAATCAAATCAAACCAAATCACATCCCTAATTAAATAGATTTTTCCTTATAGCACACTAATTAGGAGATATCCCCCATAATTGCAATATTCTTTCCCTTCCCGTACGAGGACAAGCTCCAACCCTTTGCCTATCAAAAGAAACATAAACCCATTCTTGAAACCCCTGGCTCATTCTCACGAAAACACAAAGAAAATAACCAAACACATTCACGTCCAAGCACTCCGAAAAATCCTTCCCATTGCCGTGAATAAAACCTGAAACCAGCCCTCCATTGCCACAAATTACAACCTTAAAACCCCTCCCAAACCACCGAAAACAGTCCCTTAAATTTGACCAACAACCATCGCAACACAACCCCCTATAAACCAACGAAGCAGTCCCTGAAAATTACCCATGCACTGCCCATCACCGAAAATAACCCTCTGAAAACTGCCAGCAACTACCGAAAATCAGCCCAGTAAAACTGCACTTCTAATCACCAAAAACTACCTCCAGAAACAGCCATTACCGAAACTACACCTAAAAACTGCTAGTAATTACCGTGAAACATAGTCCAAAAATCGCACCAAACCATCGCAAACCTGCAGCCCCAACACGCCTAAACAACCACAAAATAGTAAGGCAAAATAGCCCTTCTTACCACAAAACAGTGACCAGAAATTACAGTAAGAAATAGCAGCGAAACGGAGTAAAACAGTAGCCTAAAACAGTGAGACAGCGAAGGAAAACCACGAACCAGTAAATCAGAAAAGTTGCGGAGCATCAACCCTTCCAACAACCACGTAACGCACTTCCAAGAGACGACTTAAGAGGTTAGACTTGAGGGCAATCTTTTTTATTTATTCCCGCACTTTCTTTCCATTTGTTATTATTATTACTTCGCATGCGTATTATAGATTCATTGTCTGTTGTGGCCATGGGATGAATGAAATATTTGTTATCTTTTGCTGTATATCAGATGGAAACTCTGACATAAATTCCGTAGCCGAATCCGAATGGACGGTAGTGCGGTCTGCACTCGGGATACAATGCCACGTACAGGTTGAGAGACACACATATTTCGTTTCATCCAAATTTATGTTTATTCATTGTTTATTAGAAATAGTATGTTACTTGTATGCATGATTAAGTTGTTTAGTATGTTGTTTTTTTATGCATGATTAGTTTATTATTTCCAAGCATGATTTAGTTCTTTCTTTCGCATTAGGAACTTGATTATCTCTCTTCTAATTTTATGTTTAGATTATTATTTATTTACATTGCCATGCTTAGCGATTTAATGTATGCATGAGATTGTGTGCTTGCCGTTATTCCGACTTACTTTTATGCGTGTAAACTTAGATTTAGGATTTACTTTTATGCATGCAAACTTAGATATAGGTTTTACTTTCATGTATGCGAATTAGACGTAGGCAATTCTTGCATATGTAGGTTGCGTAGACTCGCTTAGATTATTGCACAAATCTTTTCATTACAAGTGGCATAAGTAAGGGACCATTCTGAACCCAACGGTTTGAGGTCTTCCCTTTCGAGGGGTGAGTGCGACCTTAAATCATTTTCCCAGTTCACACTGGGTGGCGACTCTATTTTATTTCTCTGGTTTAGTTCCCCCGTGGGCTATTTCGTACTCCCGACTAGGCGAGCCTAGAACAACGTCTTCAAGTTTTATGTCCTACAAATACCTAATATGTATTTTGCTCTAAGTGTTTCTAGCAGATATCAGGCTAATCCCGATAATGTGTTGGGGTTGGTGGTTGGAGGGCCAATCCGAATAATGTATTGTATATTTTATTATTTATTATTAAAATAATTATATGTTCATTTCAAACATTATTAATGGTAATGTCATTTTTCATAGTAGATTAATATATAAATATGCTAAGAATGACATCGACCTTAGAATAATCTTGTAGTAATACTGGACACTAGTTGGTTTGATATTCGGATAATATTATTATTATAAACTATTCTTAAAGAAAATATTCATAGTCGTTGGTTTTAGAATACAGTCGAATTCCTAAAACTTAGTAGACTAGCACAAGTCATATATTGGAATTGGAGTTCCAATGGTTTAACCCAATGTACCATGAGCTTTGGAAACTCGTATAGACATATGGGTATTCGTTGAAGCGAATACTGAATAACTCACAGGTGATTCCTAATAGTTGGAAGTACACACCACCATCAATAGGAATCTTCTCAAGTCGAGTAGCATATCTAATCCTTTGACTATAGGATAACATTGATTTTGTATGAGATCATCCACACTTTGATGCCATGTATGTCAGAATCCTTTCATGGTCTGGCCTCTAGATGTTCGTTGGGTGTGGACTGATACACGCGTTAATCAAGTGCGTATCAAGATAGGATCCGTCGGCCCGTATATGTACCAATAGGGGTTTAGGTATCCATGTGAGTAAGTCACGATTCTTAAGACTTTGACCAAAGCAGATCACCTAGGGTGGGTCGCATTAGTTCTAAAAAATCATGGACATGTCGAGATGAGATGTGCACATCGGAAACTTGACAGTGTATTCCATGTTTCCTAAGCACAACTCAGATAGCTTATGACAGAGGGATTTTTAAACATATGTGATGACCTTGACATGTATTGTTCAGAAAGGTCGTTTGTATTCTTTGTGAATTCAGAGGTGGCCGAGTTGCGTACATATTAGCTACGCTTATATGACAGACAAGTCTGAACTTAGAGAGTCCCACAATATGAAGTGTACTCGTTGAGCACTTGGGTAGCCAATAATTTTTTATAATAAATAATATTCAATATTATAATAATCAAATAAGATAATTAAGTGTTATTGGATAACATTGATTATTTACTTTGACCTAATTGGATTAATCTAAAATTACACAAGGGCTTTGTCATAATTTCATAAATATCTCTACCATTTGAGGATATTTTGGTAATTACCATATATAATTATAGGTGTATTTGACTTGATTTAATTGGATTAAATCAAAGTAGTATACATGTAACTAATCCATTAATTAAAATTTTTCTTAATTTAATTGGATTAAATCAAAGTGGTAGACAAAAGGGATTAGTCACACTTAATTATACATATTTGGACAAATTAGATTAAGCTCACATAAAATTTGATTAAAACTTTTATTATTTAAAAATTACCTAAGTTTTGCTATAAATAGAAAGCTTGAGCAAAAGGTTATAATCAAGCTTGAGGAAGCTAAATACAAGCAAGAATTAGAGAAATTAGCCTAAGTTAGAGCAGTGTTTCAAGAAATTCTGGAAGATCACTACAATATTTCAACAAGGAGAAATCAAGATTGGATCTTGGAGTCAAGCTTGCCAACTTTGGAATTTCTCCACAATATTTCAACAAGGAGAAGTAGATTGGATCTTTGAATCAATCTTCCTAGGTAAGTTTGATCTTCTCCAAAAGCTATGTTTTTTATTAGTAAGACATATAGTGATGAATTATGTTTTAGATACATAATAACATAACTTGATGTTGAAATTAGGCTAATTAATCGTGTTAGGACGCTTTGAAAGTATAAACACAATATGTTTGTAATTGTGTCAAAATATTTATGTTAGACATAGACATAAAATTAGAGTTTGGAACTCTAGATAATAACTTGGAGCTAAGGTTACCATTCTAGCATCACTTGACCACCTTTGGGTGACCTCGAATTGTTCATGAGTTATTTCATTCTGGGATTCTATTTTGATTTGTAATTAGATTTTTAAAATACATATATATATATATATTTAGAATATATATATGTTTGTCGTATAACTTGTGTTGTGGTTGATTTTGAAATTAAAATTATTTTGGGTGATTTTAAAATGTGTTTAAAGTTTTAAAAATTTATACATATATGATCAAAGTAGTAGCTGCTTCAGCGAAGCAAACTGCGCTATGCTCACAGTATGCTACTGCCAGCAGCAGCATGCGTAGCATGTTGGCTGTGCAAATAGCCTGCTCAGCCCCGGACGATGCGTATTTTTCCGATTTTGTCTTATTTTGGTATTTCTGGACCCCGGGTTTTTCCCTAAACACTCGTAATGGAATATGGTATTTCATTAAAATATTTTAAAAATACATCATTGCTATATATCGACGGGTTAGACCCACTTCCGCTGCACAGGGTACTGATCCGACCCTAGGGGTTCCACATCCGCCACAATAGAATGGTATCAGAGCAGGTCTTAACCACACAACATATGTGTTCTGAATCTATGCCATGATAGTTTAATTTAATTATGCATAAGTCATATTGGATATGCATTGTATGTTTTTAATTTAAAATTTTAATTTTGTCCCAAACATGTTAATGACTTGATTGTCATAAATCTCTCATGATTAGGTGATTACTTTATTTAAGTAATCGTATTAATAATGTTGGAGCATTATAGGAAGGTTTGTCTTGTCAATACGGAGATGAATGAGTTCTTACTATTTATGCCCAAGACCGTCGATAGTGTAAGGATCTAAGTGTTCGGAACTTAGGTCGCTCCGATAAATTATTAGATGTAGTGTGATGAGTTAACATAGTCACTCAATACTGTCATTATTGTGAAGGTGTACTTACGAAGCTCATTAGTGCACTTTGACAAGTATACACCTGGAATACGACTTAATCCAATACCGTCATTATTGTGAGGATAAGAAGCAGTTTAGGATCAAAATAGGAGACATATGAATGTGATTGACCTCAGAGGTCTACCTAATGAGTTTAAAAAGGCCAAGACCGTCGATAGTGTGAGGCTGGAGTAAATATCATGGGATCCACTTCCCGCTATGAAGTTTTGATAGTCAAATATCTATTTTTCCGTTAATGGAGATTACGGAATTACGTAAAGTAATGGGATGGCTCTAATAGATTTAAAATTCCATAATCGTATTAGTATTTTTATTTTGAAATGAAAAATATACTGCTAGTGTTTAATTGTTGTCTTGTAGATGGCTGCCACAAATGCATTAGTGTGACTTTTGGATTCTAATAAATTACAAGGAGCCGAGAACTATTTTGAATAGGAAATGAACATCTGCATTGTCTTGGAGTCAGAAAGATTGAGGTATGTTACACTCAATCCAATGTCTTTCGAAATTGTTCCTAATTTCCTTAGTAAGTGCATAAATGTACCAAATGCTTGGATTATTATAAGAACACTCAAGGAGTTGTTCGAAGAAAATCAAGAAATTGAGATATATTGGAGGTCTAAGGGATTATCTCATGCTACGCTCAAAGATGAAGGAATGGTTAGCATTGATGTTCTGAACATGATTGACCAGATCCGATATATGGAATGACAGGACATTATGATAGATGAAAGGCTAGTCCAAAATCTGATTTTGTCTTCTTTACCCTATACATATGTTGGTTTTATGATGCATTCGATGCAAGTCACATATAGCTTCACAACATGTTACGCTCGGTGGAACATGATTTGAAGAAAAGGAATCCCACTTTGTACCTCCATGGTGGAGCAAGCTCTTCAAAGACTTCTAGGAAGTCTAAGAGATTAAAATTGGAAATTAGAAGAAAGATTCACAGAAACAAACTGCAAGACTGCATATACTCTTGATGCATGTCTACACTGCAAGAATTCTTGACACTGGAAGAAAGATTGTCCAAAGCTGAAAGGAAAAACATAAACCCCATGTAAGATTTTTATTTTTCCTATTATTGATATCTCATGAGTCTTAGATACAAATAATGGTTGGATGTTAGACACTGATAGTCTTGCTCATATTTGCAACTCTATGCAAGCCATGAAAGTTAATTAAAGGAAGGCTAAACAAAGGGGAGATCCAGCTTTGAGTTGGCAATGGCGAGACATTGGATGTCAAAGCGATAGGAAAAATTGTTCTCAATCTTCCTAATGAATGTAAATTAGATTTACATGACTATTATTACCCTCTTTTATCAGACAGATAATATCTTTACCGATATTAGATAAAGAGGGATATAAAATAAATATTAAAGATGGTTTTTTATGTTTATATGATAAAGACAACTATTTGATATGTGAATATTCTTTATCTAACGGTCACTATGTTTTGGAAACATATAGATATGTCTTTAATGTATAGGAAAATACAAGTAGAAGATCCGAATTAAATAATACATAATTATGACATATGAGATTATGCCATATAGGTGTTAGACGTCTATCAAAATTGGTTAAGGATGGTTTGATTGAAAATCTTACCTTAGATCCTTATCTGATTTATGATTCATGCATCCAAGAGAAGATCACAAAGACCTCATTTCTTAGTGATAGACACCGTGTTGAAGATTTATTGGAACTAATACACAGCGATGTGTGTGGTCCATTAAAACATACCGCTCATGATGGTTCAACATACTTCATGATTTTCACGGATGATAAGTCTAGATATGGATATGTCTATTTGATGAGACATAAATCGGAAATATTTGACAAGTTCAAAATATTCCGAAACGAAGTAGAAAAATAAACTGGTAAATTCATCAAGTGACTTCAAACAGATTGAGATGGTGAATACATGAGTGATGATTTCAGAAGTTATTTAAAAGAGAATGAAATTCTTGCCCAATAGTCTACCAGGAACACCTTAACATAATAGTGTGTCTAAGTGAAGAAATCGTACCTTTTGGATATGATACGTTCCAAGATAAGCTATACAGATCTTCCATATTATCTTTGGGGTTATGCTTCATTTACTGCTGCCTACATACTTAATGAGGTTCCATTGAAAGTTATTTTTACGACCCCGTATCAAATATGGTTCGGTAAAAAACCAAGTCTTAGATATTTAAAGATTTAGAGTTGTCTTGCATATATTAGAGGTGCGCAGCGGGATAAACTAATACCATAGGGGAATAAATTCTTTGAGATATCAATTTTACGATTTTGAGCAATGAAATGTATTTGTTGTTCGCTTTGCCACTTTTCTTGAAAATAAATTTTTGAGAAATAATAGGAATTGTAGAAAGATTGAACTTGATGAGTTTGATCCCAGCAGTAAGGAAAATGAGATGTAACTAGAGATCCAACTAGGTAAATGATATACAACACAAATTCTACGTAAGTTGAATAGAATATCAAAGCCCCATGAGAGATTATTTTTAACATCTGATGTGAGCCTTGATGTTCTCCTCTTGGAGAAAACAGATCTAACTACGTATAAAGAAGCGATATTGGATATCGATTCGGGAAAATGGGAGGAATCCATGAAATTCAAAATGGATTCTATGCATGATAATCAAGTCTGGGACTTAGTTGAACTTCCTAAAAGAGTTAAACATATTGGCTGTAAATGGGTTTACAAAAGGAAGCGAGGGCCTGATGGAAAACTAGAAACCTTTAAGGCCCGACCAAAAGGAAGAGTTGGTGCTTGGAACGCCAATCTAAATAATATATTGTATATTTTATTATTTATTAATAAAATAACTACATTTTCATTTGAAACCGTATTAATGGTAATGTCATTTTGCATATTATATTAATGTATAAATATGCTAAGAATGACATCGACCTTAGAATAGTCTTGTTGTAATAGTGGACACTAGATGGTCCGATATTGGGATAATATTATTTTTTATAAACTATTCTTAAAGTAATATTCATAGTCGTTGGTTTTTGAATACGGTCGAATTCCTATAAATTAGAAGACTAGCACATATCATATATTGTAATTGAAGTTCCAATAGTTTAACCCAATGTATCATGAGCTTTGGAAACTCATATATACATGTGGATATTCGTTGAAACGAATACTGAATGACTCACATGTGATTCCTAATAGTTGGAAGTACACACCACCGTCAATAGGAATCTCCTCGAGTCGAGTAGCATATGTAATTCATTGACTATATGACAACATTGATTTTGTGTGAGATACTCCACACTTTGATGCCATGTATGTCAAAAACCTTTCATGGTCTGGCCTCTAGATATTTTTTTGGTGTGGATTGAGGCACCCGTTAATCAAATGCGTATCAAGATAGGATCCGTCGGTCCGTATGTATACCATAAGCGGTTTAGGTATCCATGTGAGTTAGTCATTATTCTTAAGACTTTGGCAAACGCCGATCACCTAGGGTATATCATATTAGTTGTAAGGAATCGTGGACATGTCGATATGAGATGTGCACCATAGAAACTTGATGGTGTATTCTATGTTTCCTAAGCACAACTCAGATAGCCTACGATGGAGGGATTGTTAAACATATATGACAACCTCGACTTGTATAATTCAAAAAGGTTGTTCGTATTCTTCATGAATTCAGAGGTGGCCGAATTGTGTACATATTAGCTAGTCTTATATGACAGACGTGTCTGAACTTAGAGAGTCTCATAATATGAAGTGTACTCTTGAACACTTGGGTAGCCGATAATTTTTTATAATAAATAATATTCGATATTATAATTATCAACTAAGATAGTTAAGTGTTATTGGATAACATTGATTATTTACTTTGATCTAATTGGATTTATCCAAAATTACACAAGGGTTTTGTCGTAATTTCATAAATATCTCTACCATTTGAGGATATTTTGGAATTTGTAAATATATATTTATAAGTGTATTTGGCTTGATTTAATTGGATTAAATCAAAAAGACAGACATGTAACTAATCCATTAATTAAACTTTGTCATGATTTAATTGGATCAAATCAATGTGGTAGACAAAGGTGATTAGTCACACCTAATTATACATATTTGGACAAATTAGATTAAGCCCACATAAAAGTTTATTAAAATTTTTATTAATTAAAAATTACCAATATTTTACTATAAATAGCAAGCTTGATCAAAGGTTTTAATCAAGCTTGAGAAATCTAAATCCAAGAAAGAATTAAATAAATTAGCCTAAGTTAGTGAAATATTAGATTGTCGGTTGGTAATTCATTTTAATCTGGTTTAAACCTGACTAATCAAGGATACCGCCAGATTGGTCGGTTGGTAATTAAATTTTCTTACCGCCTATATGGCAGGTTTATTTTGGTTCCGCCTTTATGACTGGTTGGACTTAATTTGACTTAATCAGGTTACCGCCTATATGGCTGGTTGGTAAAATAATCACAAGTTAATATATTATATTAAGGGAGATATCTAAATAGTAAATAGTAAAAGTTGATCCTTTTACCTTAGCATTTTATTTTATTGCAATTTACTTTTCAGCTTTTACTTTACCGCAATTACTTTTCAGTATTTTTACTTTATGTCTTTTAAAGCCCTAGTTATGTGTCGTAACTAAGTTAGTTATCTGGGGTTGTGATGAATTCTAATATCACCGGTTTATAAGGGGTTATTTTATAGTTTGGGTAATTTAAAGGTTTACTTATTAAGTCTTAAGCCTAATGCGTCTTGTTAATTGGCCACTAATAAGATTGATCTGGTAAATCTAAAATGAACTAGACATAGGGATTTTAGGTTTCAGCCTTAGACTTAATAGCCCACGATCTTCCTTGAGGATAGATAACCCTTTAATAGATTTCCTTACATGATAGACATATACCTGTCGGGCAGGGATAGCCATAATTGGAACTTAAACTTAATGAATCCAGATAATTTGGTTGACATAGAAGTATGGTTCAATTGGGTTAAACTGGGTATTTGCGTCTGACCATCGACAGAGGCTTTCGCATAATTTAGTGTTCCAGGTTAGTAAATCGATTTATTACACAAACATGAAATAACCACTTTATCTTTTAAAAGATATTAGAAAGAAATCACAACCCTAGATAGTTTTTAATATTGAATTTTCTTAAACCTATTTTTGAACAAATTTATTTACTTGTTTTTTTTTTAAATTTAGAATCATCACTATTTCAAATCAATCAAACAACCTGTTAGATACTAGTAATCATTTGACCTCATAAAATTAATAGATTAGGTATTAAGTCCTCGTGGGATCGATACTTTTTATACTACTTGAACGATACGTGCGCTTGTGTTATACGCGTGTGTAAGCACCGGTCAGATATGCAAAATCATAATCTGAAATAAATACTCCCAGATAAAAGAAAAATATCCACTCACATATTGGAATCTAGCTAGCATTATTATACTCGCCGAATAAAATTATTCCTGCGATGATCTATAATTGATAAACTTGATTAGTATATAAGACATGAATTATACTTGTAACAAGGCATAATGCATGTGTATGCTCTGATATAAAATCCCTAGGGTGATCCATATCTTCCCAAGATGAATATGGAATGGGATAAATGAATAGTAGGTGTATTTATACTTAGGGTTGATATTTATTGAGAAATAAATGGTTAGTTAAAACCATGCCAAGTGGCAAAATCATGAGGCAGCCACAGAACTTACTGTAGCATCCACATAAATGGTCATTTTTGACTTAGTTCTGATCTGAATTTGGAAATATGTCCAACATATAAGTTATAGATCTTAGTCTGAGCTTTTGGACGATATAAAATTCATAAAAATTGAAGATCAGACAGAAATGTTATAGCTGATTACTAAAACTAGGTTGTTGACTCTGTTAAGTTAAAATGAGGTATTGAAATTGAAAATTTATTTGGAACCTCTGTACAAGATTCCTAAGAATTGAAACTTATTTTTTTTGTTATTTTATGGATTCTAAGATGTTATTCATAATGATACGTTGTACCGAGTATGACCGGTCATGCCGGGGTGTTACATTTACCCCCCTTAAAATGGATTCGTCTCGAATCCTAATCTGCGTATAAACTGTATAGCAAAACTATCATGCATTATTTGTTACCTATTATGTTGTCATATACCTAAAATTGAGTAGCCTTGAGAAATACATTCCTTAGTCCTTGAGTCGTGAGTCGTGAGTTATTACCGGCTACTAAATTTCTAAGAAATCTTTAGAACTATGCCCATTACTCATCAACCTAAAGTTACTCCGATTAGTCCATATATAACGAATGTTACCATGAAGTGTTGATCTAGCTAGGGAAACGTAATCCGCCCCGCTTCCATTCTAACCCTTGGAAATCCTTACAATGACATAATTAATACAGAATTAGGCTTGTCATTTACTAAAGCTGTTTATTGCTCAATTTATAGCTTCTCATACATCAACCATCTAAATATTTCCTTATCATGACCTATATATAATTCTTGCTAGCTAAATGTCATCCTATATTTCCTTCCTTTCATTATCCTTCTTTCATTTCCACTAATACCAATCAAGTCCCAATGACCTTCAATTCCCTAACTTTTAGCATACTTCGGGTTCTTCACTTTTTTTCAATGTAGGATCTTTAATGATCTCTCTAGTAAATAATATTATATGCATTCAGTTAATGGCCAAGCTTTATCCACTAATTTTTGAATCTACTGCGCACTTCAGTTTCAGTTATAAATCTCAATTATAGGAGAAACTGTTGCAGTTCTAACTCCCTCAGAAGACTGTGATACTTAAAATAATATTCATGTGTCGTGTTCTACTACACATAACCTCTAACTTATCTTACCTTGTTCTTGGTTCCTCCTACTTGTAAGAGTTGGCTTCTTTTCGTCTTTGTCATTGATGTCGTCTAGTATTCCACTTACAATATTGTCACCAATCAATTCACACATATTTTATCACTGCTTCCTTCAAATTATCTCATTACCTTCGAGACTTAACCAATTCCTTCTTTTGGAATCGTATGCCCACCAGATGAGCGGAAAATATATCAATATTTTCCGCCCATTTTACTTAATATATTGCTTAGTTTCTCGGGTTTGTTGAACATTTTGATGTGTTTTAGTTTATTTTGCAGATAAAATAATATTGGGACTCAATGAATGATTTAGGACGAAATGTGGGTCAAATAAGGGCAAACAATTGGACTTGACATATTAATTTTGGAGATTGGAAACTTGAAATGGCGTTCTAACGAAGTACAGTTTCAGAAATTCCAATTTTGCGCAACTATCGTATTTTGGGAATAATGTTTTACTCTGATATCGGATCAAGCTTATTCAAGTTCCCGATTAAAGTAGACTCAAGCATCTACAACGTTGAAGAACAAAATAATTTCGACTTCTGAAGTTTTCATGACCGATATTGATGAAACATCTGGAAGTGTGTTATGTGTAATTATTAAAGTCATTTTCAAAGCAAAAAAATAAATAATAAAAATATTCAAGCTCCCACCAAACATGATAGCAATTAATTATGGATTTGGTGGAGTAATTAGTGGAGAAATTTATAATGGATTTAGTGGAGGCAAAATTTTGCCTATAAATTGTTGGACAATTATGACCCAGAGCGTCACTATTTATACAGATCATGGTGTTGTTATACAAATTAACTATGTGACAAAGGAGATTGCACTCTTATCATTTTTGATTAGATCACCAAGATATATAAATGATAGGAGGTCCTTATGATTTGTTCCTGGATTGAAAATGATATGAGACAGTATCAGTCCACGAAGGATAAATCATTAAATATCCCTAGTCAAAAATATTATCGAGATTGGACATCGATAAATACGTAAAAGACTAGTATTACACTTGTGCGCGTTGTGAGGGCACAAACGGCATAGTTCTCATATGTTTGGGTATAGGATACTCATGCAAGTGTAATAGGAGGTTGTGTTTTATCGATGGTACGGGAAACATCTTTGCTCTGGATAGACCCCCTCAGAATTCCAATGGTAGTATGATTATGTGTCTATGGAAGTCCGAAATCAGGGTAGGTGTATTTGGTCTTAACCTGAGACTTGCACCGCTAATACTTGCGACAATCAATATACTTTGGT
The DNA here is from genome assembly GCA_019454045.1 of Zanthoxylum bungeanum. NCBI lineage: Eukaryota > Viridiplantae > Streptophyta > Magnoliopsida > Sapindales > Rutaceae > Zanthoxylum > Zanthoxylum bungeanum. Next base: position 50,682 of record SKCR01006635.1, on the reverse strand, counting down.
TTTGGTCGTCCAGGGCTTTAACAAGTTCTATGTACGCCTCTGCTAGGTATATTGAGAATCGTAGTGTGTTGGGTGTGATGTCAAGACAAAAGTATCACTCCAGTCATATGGAGATGATGATCGCGTAGGGATATATAACTGGTTCTCTAAAAAGGTTGCAACCGTCGGGATAAAATGACTTGGTCATGATTATCCGATAATAAAGAGACTAGTTGCTCGTAATCCGATTTATGCTTCGTACGGGGCAGACACTGTACCAGCCCCAGGCCTTGCATGTGATCATCCGATACTGGATCGAAAGACGCAATACTACGTATACTATGCCTGATATAGATCCTTATATTCCTGTAAGGATATTTCTGGAGAATTGGGTAGGCATGGCGCTTTGCTAGAAGCCAACCTTGTCTTGTAAATCGGTAAAACGTAGTACTAGGTACTTACGTGTTCGGATAGTCCGACGACCGAATTTACTGCCAACATATCCGGGGATCTCATGGGTCGATTCCCGAAGATTCACCGATGACGTATGACTCACACTTTTATTAATCTGGGATTAATTAGATGAGAGAGAAAATTAATTTGGGATTAATTACGGAGATATTTTATCTGGGATAAAATATCAATTAAAGAGAGAAAACGATTAATTTGGAATTAATCGATAAATTAATATATTCGATATATTAAACGAAATTGGATTTCGACGCGGAATTAAAATTAGATTTTAATTCGGGCGAACGAGTTAATTTAGAATTAATTCGTTAGCGACGTGAATAGTGACTTCGCTAAGCGTAATTATTTAATTGCGTCGCAACGGAAAATTCGTTAATTTGGAATTAGCGAACCCGAGCCCGGGATTATTTGCGAGCGCATTCGCATTTCGAATTCGAGTGCGGCATGCAAGTAAAATCAAGCGTCAAATCGCAGTCACATCAAGCGTCAAATCACATATCACTTTGAGTGATGTGACTTGATGGGAGTGGTTGGAAAGCTTTTTGAAAGCTTGATTGACATTTAATATATTTAAATGTTTTGGTATTTGTTTTGATTTTTGGAAATCAATTAATTGATTTTGTAAAAATAAAAAAAAATGTATTTGATTCACTTTTTCCCACCAACCATTACAACTATTCTCTCTCTCAATTCTTCTTCTCTCTCACGCCCATGGAGGGTATTTTCTTCACTGGTTTTGGCAGCTCACTGCTGAGAGCCAAGAGGAAAAATGGGAAGCAAAAGTCGCGATTTTATGGCAAAATCGGGAGTGCTAGCACACTACGAAGTCATTCGAAGGTGATAGAGAAGTCCACCCATGAGCTTGGAATCATTTAACGAAGCTTGGAGCTTGGAAGTTGATCCACAAAACCGAAAATGGAGGAGACAGTAGCAGCTCACTGCCGAATGCACCAGTGGGCAGAAAAGAAATTTTTGTTGCCTCGCGCGTCGCTCAACCGATCGATGTGAGTATTCCGCAACTCCCTCGTTGTATTCGTACTTATTTCTTGCTTGATAATCGATCCTCGGGGCAGTAGATACTCCAATAATGGTATCAAAGCGATTGAAAAACATGAAATTTGATTAGGGTTTAAAATTTGGGTAAAATGAATTTGAGCATGATTTAATGAAATTGGATGAATTAGTATGCTTAAATGTGTTTTAATTAAGTGTTGATTGGATCAATTTGATGAAATTGTGTTTGGAACAAATTTCCCAAAATTTCTTGTGTTGGCCGAATGGTTGAGTGCCCTAATTCTTGGTAATTTTTGTTTCGGTGATCATTGGATGACTTGAAACGATTGAGGATGTTGATTTAATGTCAATTGTGGATTTAATTGGATTGAAACCGAATTGGACACAAATCCCCTCCATTGTTGAGAACAATATGCATGTAAATTGGGTTTGATTTTTGATGAAATATGTTGGACATGTTTTGTTGTTAATGAGCATGATTAATTAGGCTAATTGATGTTTTAGAAATATTGATTTGGGTAATTAATTGTGTAATGCACTTTGTTTAATTGAATTGTGAAATTGGATTTTTGTAATTTAATTAAATGGGCTTAATTTTGGGAATTGGGCTTGTAAAGTTGTAAATGGGCTTATTGGGCTTGGTTGTACTAAGTTGGGTTTAGGCTAAATTGGTTGGATCCAATTGGGCCCAAAACCGCTTCCATAAAGCCCAAATGTGACTAATGGACCTTAATTATTTTAATTGGGCCTAATGAGCCTAAATTGATTTCTGGGCTTATGGGGTAACTCCCGGATTGAACTTTGGTTATTCGGTTTGACCCAAGTTGACCAAAAGTCCACGCCTTATGAAATTAATTAAAAGTCCATTGGACTTTAATTAAATTGACGTTGGACGTTAATCGGGCTTTGAGACCCGTAATGATTAAATTTGGAATTTAAATCGTAAAGGTTCGTTAAATAAAGTGTAGTATTTAATTTGGAATTAAATAGTGAATTAGTATTAAATACAAATTGAATTGGATTTAATTTTGTAGTTTAATTTAATTCGAGAATTCGTACTTTGAGTACTTATTCGCAAAACGAGTTTGACTCGCGCAAAATCAAATTGTTGTTTGAACATTGGATGGTCACTAATTATCAGATTAATTAATTTGATTAGATTGATTGATAACATGCTTGTGTGAATACATGGTTGCGATGCATGAATAATGTATATCGGATGGATATTAGATGGGTGGGGCAATTTTAGAAATTGTTGTAATAAATTTGGAATTTATTAATTGGACCTGCGTGTCTAGCCTTATTACCTCATTATTCTTTGTATTCTCTTCTCACCTATTCCCCTCAATGTAAATGAGGTTTCTTTAGAAGTGTAGTGTAACAGGTAGAAGTAATACTTGTGCTAGCAGGAGAGAGAAATGGAGAGATTTGATCTAGGATCATTGTGTAAAGTATCCATCCGCATATCATTATTATTTATTCATATGCACTTTATTATGTGTTTAGAATGCATGTTTAAGGGTGTATGATGATGATACCTTAACAAAGATAATAAATTGGTTGCCAATTTGCACGCGAAAAACCCTCGTAAACTATTAAGCGTTTTTCCTTCCATTGAGTGATTTTTACTCAAGATCTAAGACGGCATTGGTTTGTTGGCCAAAGTCAAGGCCTTTGTCCGTCGAAGATGTGTTTGAATCACGAGAGCTTTGTTCCATATTGGTGTCTTGTCCAAGTTGTGGTTTGTTGGCCAAAGTCAAGACCACTTCTTGACCATTGACATTGATTACGAAGCTTTCCATGGTCAATGGGTCGCGCTTAAATGGGATCACTAAGTTTGTTGTGCCAAAGCCAAGGCTTAGTTGATTCAGAGGAAAAAGGTTAGGCAATATATTGGATATATTGGCATATATAAGATATATGTTTCGGACTTGGATGTCCCCCTACTGGATCTAGGAATTGGATTGGATCCAATTGATCTTAGAGATCTACCTAGTTAATTATCATACAATTTGTTGGCCAATGTCAAGATTGTGTGATATTTAACGGGATCCTAGCCTGCTAGGAAACACGGTTTCCCGAGTACTCGACAGAGGGTTAGAGGCTCGCCGAAAAATAGTGGGAGACAAGAATTAAATTTGCAATATTCGTTTAATTACTTGCCATACGCTCTCAATCAAATATCATTCGTCAAATAAATTAAATGTTAGTTGGACTAATATTTAAAACGTTGTTTTATAAAATAGTTAGACTGTATTCAAATAAATTAAAAGTATAGTTGATTAATATAGTTTGACTATAATAATCATTATATTTAAAAGTACCAAAATCGTTGATCAAATAGTTGGACTATTAGAATCAAGATATAATTGAAAGATTGACATTTAAAACATAATCCTAGGGAAAATGTATTTAAATGGTTTAATTTTCAAATTGGGAATAAATTTCAAGATGATCCTGAAAACTAATAAGTTACTTTATTTGATAAAATACCATATTAGGCCTAAGCCCGGAGTTGAGCAATTAGTAGAGCATGATCTTTGGAAGATTCATGTGATGATAACTTTAGTGCGTAATCCATTACACTTGTCGAATATACTCCTTAATTTCTTAATCAGAACTAAGGATTAGATCCTTAAAGTATGACATTGAAATTGAAGGATCTTCATAGATCTATTATTAGATCTTAGAAGTACTAAATTGCAATACTAAACTCTTGGAGAGTTAATGACTATTCTCAAGGAGACAAAGTCAAAATTTACAATAAGGCAAGTAGCGCAAGACGCACCTTTCTTCGATATTCTAGAAACCCAAGGCTTGGCCAAAGGCTTCTGGAATGTGAAAAGGGTAAAGGCAAAATCATTATAATCTTCTGGGAAGATAAATGACATATCCCAAAATGTCTGCCTTATTGTGGCAAACGGGATCGCGGAAGCGTGACTGCCGTTTGGACAAAGCAGACATGAAGGAATTGAAGACGAGCAAGGCTCTGACTTCAAATATGTTTGTCATAATTATGTTCATTACTAGTATTAAAATTGGATTTAAATACTTAGTGTGATACATAAATATGTACTGATGTTCAGAATCTGCTATGAGCAGGATACTGACTTCAGTAGAGATATCTCTACGAATCGGAAACGAGACGAAAGTCGCTGTTTTGACCGTAGTAACCTAATTTAGGAACTACCCTTCGGGTGTGTACCTAAATTTGGAAACTGTTATAATGTAACTAGTTTGACTAGATACATTATCTCTATATCAGTGTTTGACCCGCTGCGGGTGAACCTTTATATTCTAGAACACTAAAGTGTTTCATTATATAAAGATGATATTGAGATAAACACATTAGATGTGAATAACAGAATTTATATTTTGAATATAAAAATATCTCAAACGTAGAACATGACAAACAAATAGCTCAAACTGATTTGATCAGAAGAAACATATTGTGGCAATGTTGTCTGGGACACAATCAAACAAGACTCGTATATCCGCACTTTTGAAGAGTGGGTACTCGGACTGATTTGATTCTATTCAAATAAAGTCTACGAATCTAGTTTATTGGGCAAAGTGTCTAAAACACATTTACTTGGTAAAAGTGAAATGCCACCGATCTGTCAGCCCTAGTTCATAGTGAAGCAAGTGGGCCCGTGTCTAGCTAGGCTAGAGGTGGATATGAATATTTCGTGACCTTTACGGATGTGGCATTGCGTTATGGTTATGTGTTTCTTTAAGAACACAAATCGGAAAATTTTAAAGTTTCGACACGAAATAGACAAACAGATCAGCTATAGTATTAAATCGTCACGGTTAGACCATGATTAAAATACTTCAGCAATAAGTTTCTAATATACTTGAAAGAGTATAGTATTCTTTCAAATGAGGACTCCTCCCGGAACACGTCAGTTTGACGGTGTGTCCTAACCGAGTAACCGAATTTTGTTGGACATGATAAGGTTAATCATGAGTCGCTCTGAGCTACCATTTCCTTCAACGGATAAGCAGAAACAGTGCAGAACTTGTCTTGAATAAGGTTCCATAAAATCTGTTTCACAGACTTCTTATTAGATATGAACAGGAAAGAAAACAGATTTCTCATTCCTGATAATTTGGGAATGCTGGGCATACGTTTGGATGATACCAAACTAAAAACGAAATCGGATAAGTGCCTAATTGTAGGTTATCCTAGGGATACCAAAGTATAGTACATATACACCTCACTAGAGAACAATGTAATTGTTGCTCACCATGCGGGTTTTCCTAAGAGGAATACCGATATGCAGTGGTAAATGGGAGGATAGTAAAACTCGATGAAAATTAGAGTAATATTGTTCCAGGCACTGATTCCTTAATGGAACACAAATAGTTCATCAAGGATGAAACTATACCATTAATCTTCGAATACAAAAGAACCGCGTAAGTCGGAGAGAGTCAGAAAACAACCTGGGGTATGGGTTTCTTATCTCACCTTATAAAGATGTTAATCTTATTGAGGAATACCAACTGACTATGTATGAGGAAGTGATACAAGGTATCGACTCCCTATTACGATAAAGTGTCATGAATCCGAAATGGATTCCATGTATATCAACAAGTTTGGATACTAGTTGATGTACCGCAAGGCATTGTGCCTATTGGTACTTATAAGTCTTCATGAAAGACATACATGGAAGGAAACATACCAACGTACTAAGCTAGGCTTTTAGCGGAAAGGTATCGTTATCAACATTGTGATGATTTCGATTCAACCTTTTACCTGTTGCCACGGTAAATCCATTTGGATAATACTTGCTAAAGGTGCATGTTTCATGTATGAAATATGTCAGCTGAACGAGAAAATCGCTTTCCTGAAAAGGAAACCTTTTGGAGGATGTTTAAAATATCTTGTCGGTTTTGTCGTACCAAAACTAGCAAACAAGGTTTGCAGGTTATTCAATCCATGTTTGGATTGAAGCAAACATTAGGTTCTTAGAATTATCGTTTTGATGTAATCATAATGGTCTATGATTTAATTCAAAACGAAAATGATTCTTGTGTATATAAGGAGGTTAGTGGGAGCGCACTGACAGTGGCTATCCTATAAAATTATGATAATATGTCATTTCTTGGAAATGACATTCCCATAACAATCGGCGAAAGCTTGGCTTTCGAGAATGATTCTCCGTAGAATTCTTGGGAGAAACAACCTTTATTCTAGGAATAAAGATCTACTGGGATAGATTAAGTTGTTAAAACTCTCTGAGAATTCGTACATTGAAAACTGTACGTGACCTGGTGTCTCATACGCTTTGAGCATATGGATTCACAAACAGGCCAATCCAAGTGATAGTCACTGGATTAAAGTTAAGAACATCCATTAGTATCTTAGAGATCTAAGGATGTTGTCTTCTACTATGGAGAAGGAGAACTTGAAGTGACTGTGATCACTGTAGCAAGTTTCCAAATCGATAAAATGACTATAAGTCGTAACAACGGTACTATACAGTTTGAATAACGGTACAGTGAGCTGAAAATCTTCCAAGCAAGATACTGTTACCGAATAAACAACAAATGCGGGTTATTACTGCAGTTGAGGCAGCAATAGAAGCCTTCTGGGTCGATAATAAATCTAATTAGATTAGATATAGTTCTGTTAGCAGCTAGGCTAGGCGTCAGCACAACATAAAGAATTAATGGTCTCATCAACGATCCAGATACATACATCGACTATTCATCTGATTCGTTCGGATCATACATCGTGGCGATGTGATGATCGAATAAATCGCATCAGATGATAATCAAGCAAATCCGCTGACAAAAACCTTTCCTCAGCAATTTGAGCCAACAGTACAAAGTTCGGGTGTCAGACACTCGAGTGACTGGCTATAGACCAAGTGGGAGATTGTTGGACAATTATGACCAATAGCGTCACTATTTGTACAGATCATGGTGTTTTTGTACAAATTAACTATGTGACAAATGAGATTGCACTCTTATTATTTGTGATTAGATCACCAAGATATATAAATGATATGAGGTCCTAATGATTTGTTCCTGGATTGAGAATGATATGAGACAGTATCAGTCCACGAAGGATAAATCATTAAATATCCCTAGTCAGAGTATTACTGAGATTGGACATCGATAAAAACGTAAAAGACTAGTATTACACTTGTGCGCATTGTGAGGGCACAAAAGGCATAGTTCTCATATGTTTGGGTATATGATACTCATGCAAGTGTAATAGGAGGTTGTGTTTTTCCGATGGTACGGGAAACAGCTTCGCTCTGGATAGACCCCCTCGGAATTCCATTGGTAGTATGACTATGTGTCTATGGAAGTCCGAAATCAGGGTAGGTGTATTTGGTCTTAACCTGAGACTTGCACCGCTAATACTTGCGACAATCAATATACTTTGGTTTTGGTCATCCAGGGCTTTAACCGGTTCTGTGTACGCCTCTGCTGGGTATATTGAGAATCGTAGTGTGTTGGGTGTGATGTCAAGACGGAAGTATCACTCTAGTCATTTCGAGATGATGATCACGTAGGGATATATAACTGGTTCTCTAAAAAGGGTGCAACCGTCGGGATAATATGACTTGGTCATGATTATCCGATAATAAAGAGACTAGTTGCTCGTAATCCGATATATGTTTCGTACGGGTCAAACACTGTACCAGCCCCAGGCCTTGCATGTGATAATCTGATACTGGATCGAAATACGCAATACTACGTATACTACCCCTGATATAAATCCTTATATTCATATAAGGATATTTCTGGAGAATTGGGTAGGTATGGCGCTTTGCTAGAAGCCAACCTTGTCATGTAAATCGGTAAAACGTAGTACTAGGTACTTACGTGTTCGGATAGTCCGACGACCGAATTTACTGCCAACATATCCGGGTATCTCATGGGTCGCTTCCCGAAGATTCACCGATGACGTATGACTCGCACTTTTATTAATCTGGGATTAATTAGATGAGAGATAAAATTAATCTGGGATTTATTGCGGAGATATTTTATCTGGGATAAAATATCAATTAAAGAGAGAAAACGATTAATTTGGAATTAATCGATAAATTAATATATTCGATATATTAAACGAAATTGGATTTCGACGCGGAAGTAAATTAGATTTTAATTCGGGCGAAAGAGTTAATTTAGAATTAATTCATTTGCGACGTGAATAGTGACTTCGCTAGGCGTAATCATTTAATTGCGTCGCAACGAAAAATTCATTAATTTGGAATTAGCGAACCCGAGCCCGGGATTATTTGGGAGCGCATTCGCATTTCGAATTCGATTGCGGCACGCAAGTCAAATCAAGCGCCAAATCACTAGTCACATCAAGCGTCAAATCACATGTCACTTTGAGTGATGTGACCATTGATTGATTGAATGATGTGACTTGATGGGAGTGGTTGGAAAGATTTTTGAAAGCTTGATTGACATTTAATATATTTAAATATTTTGGTATTTGTTTTGATTTTTGGAAATCAATTAATTGATTTTGTAAAAATGAAACAAAGTGTATTTGATACACTTTTTCCCACCAACCATCACAACTCTTCTCTCTCTCAATTCTTATTCTCTCTCACGCCCATGGAGGGCATTTTCTTCACTGGTTTTGGCAGCTCACAGCCGAGAGCCAAGAGGAAAATGGGAAGCAAAAGTCACGATTTTGTGGCAAAATCGGGAGTGCTAGCACACTACGAAGTCATGCGAAGGTGATAGGGAAGTCCACCCATGAGCTTGGAAGCATTTGACGAAGCTTGGAGCTTGGAAGTTAATACACAAGGCCGAAAATGGAGGAGGCAGTAGCAGCTCACTGCCGAATTCACCAGTAGGCAGAAAAGAAATTTTTGTTGCCTCGCGCGTCGCTCAACCGATCGATGTGAGTATTCCGCAACTCCCTCGTTGTATTCGCATTTATTTCTTGCTTGATAATCGATTCTCGGGGCCGTAGATACTCCAACATAAATACCAAGCCATTTCATTTGTAAATTCATACTTTCTTCTTTGAAATTCCTTAAGAATAACTAAGAAGATTATATATTGTTTGTTTATTTACAGCTTTTAGTAATTAATTTTCGCTTTCGCACTTTCTTTTCTTTACTTTTCAGTTTTTACTTTCCGCAATTTACTTTTACGCACATTACTTTCCTTTCTTTACTTTTTCAGTTTTTACTTTTCAAGCAATGAGAAGGTAACTCCCCCTTGATGGGGTAAAAAGTAAAGCTTTTATTATTGCTATTTAGATTAATCTCTCCTAATTATAATATAATAACTATTTAAAATCTGACTTAACGAGGATACCGCCATAATGGTCGGTTGGTAATTAATTATAAATTGGTTTTAACCTGACTAAACATGGATACCGCCTGGTTGGTCGGTTGGTAATTAAATATTAATTTGACTTAATCAGGATACCGCCTATATGGCTAGTTGGTAATTATCACACAAAGTTAATATATTATATTAAGAGAGATATCTAAAATAGTAGTAATAAAAGTGGATCCTTTTACATTAGCATTTTTTTTATTTTACTTTTACTTTATTTACTTTTAGCATTTACTTTCCAGTAATTTACTTTCCAGTAATTTAATTTCCAGCATTTACTTTATGTCTTTTCTTTTATTTAAGTTTTTACTACACGTAAATATGTGTCGTAACTAAGCCAGTTATCTGGGGTTGTGATGAAATCCAATATCACCGGTTTATAAAGGGTTAAATTACAGTTTGGATAATATGAAGGTTTATTTATTGAGCCTTAATCCTAATGCTTTTTATTAACTGGCCATTAATAAAATTGATATGGTAAACTTAAAATGAACTAGGAAAATAGATTTTAGGTTAAAGACCTTAGACTCAATAGCCCACGATCTTCCTTGAGGATAGATAACCCTTTCATAGATTTCCTTACATGATAGGAATATATCTGTCGGGCGAGGGTATCCATAATTGGAACTTAATCTTAATGAATTCAGATAACTTGGTTAACATAAGAATATGATTAATTGGGTTACACTGGGTATTTTTATTTGACCATTGGAAGATGCTTTTACATAATTTTGTGTTCCAGGTTAATAAACCAATATATTACACAAACGTAAAATAACCACTTCATCTTTTAAAAAGATATTGAAAGGATTCACAACCATCAATAGTTTTATAAATTTGAATTTTCTTCAATTTACATTCAAGTAATTTTATTTACTTGTTTTAAGTTTAAAGTCACCACCCAATCAAACAATCAATCCATTAGATACTTGTAAACATTTAAATTCATAAATTGATAACAAAAGGTTTTAAGTCCTCATGGGATCGATACTTTTTATACTACTTAAACGATACGTGCGCTTGTGTTATACGCATGTGATTACGCTGGTCAAGTTTTTGGCGCCGTTACCGGGGACTTATTTATCTTTCACTATTAGTTTTGGGGTTGGATACTTTACTTGTATCTAATTTCTTTTTACTTATTTTTTTTGTTTTCTTGTGTTTCAGATTCTTAGACACTACATGAGATGAACCAGAAGCTTTGAACTTCAACCGCTTGACCCAGAGATTGAAAGAACCATCAGATAGTTGAGAAGGGAAAGACGAGAAGGCCAAGAAGCAATCGTTAACATGGAACATGAACCTTTAGAAGTTGCACCACCAATTCCAATTCGAGAAAGAACCATTACAGTGATGGATGGCCTCATTTCCTGTATTGTACTTCCTCCCTTACCAGCAAATGCGTGTGACATCAAAACATGCATTCAGATGATTCAGCAGTCAGTACAGTTTGGGGGGAATGTAACTGAAGATCCTAATGCCCACATCATAAACTTCCTAGAAGTTTGCGACGCTTTCAATTACAATAGAGCATCAGAAGAAGCAATGAGACTGCAAGTTTTTCCATATTCCTTGAAAGACAGAGCAAAAGCTTGGCTACAATCACTACCAGTAGGTTCCATCACAACTTGGAACACTCTAGCCACCAAATTCCTTGCAAAGTACTTTCCACCAGCCAGAACAACAAAACTGAGAAATGACATCACATCATTTGTACAACTTGACTCGAAAACTCTAAACGAAGCTTGGGAAAGGTACAAAGATTTGCTCCGAAAATATCCTCACCATGAGATTCCAAAATGGCTTCAAGTCCAAACTTTCTATAATGGACTTTCTGGAATAATGAGAACCAAAATTGATACTGCTGTTGGAGGAGCTTTGATGGAAAAAGGAGAAGATCAAGCCTGAGACTTAATCGAAGAAATAGCTAACAACAATTCATTATGGCCAACAGAAAGAAGCATGATTCAACGAATTGCAGGAATTTATGAAGTTGGAGCTAACTCAGCAGTGAATACTATGTTGGAGCAAATGTGCAAAAGCCTGGAAACACTTAGCACGCAAGTTGTAAACATTGCCAGAGCCATAAGTTCACCATATGGAGGAGCACCAGAGCCAAACCAACATGAAGAAATTGTGAACTATGTCAACAATTTCAACAGACAGTGGAACAATCCATATTCCAACACCTACAATCCAAGGTGGAGGAATCATCCTAATTTTTCATGGAGGAACAATTCAGGGCAAAAGAACATTCCACCACCTGGATTTCAATAGCAAAACAAAAGCTAGAAGTTTGAAAAAGAACAAGAAATGAAAGAATAGATTGCAAAGATGTTCAAAAAGCAACAAGCAGCATATGATGCCATTTTTCAATGCCAATCTGCTTGCATCAAAGCACTGGAAAATCAAATTGGACAACTGGCCAATGCTCAGAGTTATAGACCGCTAGGGAACTTTCCTAGCAACACAGAACCAAATCCAATGAACCGAGGGATAGAGCAATGCCAAGCCATTACTTTGAAAAGCGGTACTGAAATTAACAAAGATGTTGGAATCAAGGCAACAATTGAAGAGGTTCCTAAAGATGCAGTTCCATAAATGGAGGAAAAAGAAGCAAAGGAAAAAAATCAAGAAAAATTCACTCCACCTCCACCTTTTCCACAACGTCTCCAGAAAAAAAAATCATTTAGAGGAAACTTCCCCCGAAGTTGAAAGATCCTGGAAGTTTCATTATTCCTTGCACCATAGGATAACATGACTTCGGTAAGGCTTTGTGTGATTTAGGTGCAAGTGTTAACTTGATGCCCTTTTCTATTTACAGGAAACTGTAGATTGGAGAAAAAATACCCACCTCAGTCTCTCTACAACTCGCTGATAGAACGCTCGTATTTCCGAGGGGTGTAGTTGAGGATGTGCTGGCCAAAGTTGACAAATTCATTTTCCCATCAGATTTTATTATCCTTGTTATGGAAGAAGAAAAAGATGTGCCGATCATCCTCGGGAGACCATTCTTGGCTATGTTGGATAATTGTGACCCATAGAATCACTATTTGTAATAGACATTGTGGTTTTTGTACAAATTAACTATGTGACAAAGGAAATTTCTATTTTATCAATATGTAATTAGATTACTTGAATATTTAAATGATAAAAGTCCTTATGATTAGTACCGGATTAATAAAATATGAGACATTATCAATCCACGAAAGGTTTAATCATTAAATATCCCTAGTCGTAATATTATCGAGACTGGACATCGATAATGCGGAATAGACTAGTATTACATTTGTGCGTGTTATGGAAGCTTAACGGCATAGTTCTCATATATTTAAGAATTGGATACTTATGCAAGTGTGATAGGAGGTTGTGTTTACCGATGGTACGGAAACATCTTCGCTTTGGATAGACCCATCAGAATCCCATTGGTAGTATGACTATGTCTCTATGGGAATCCGAATAAGGGTATGTGTGTTTGGTCTTAACCTAAGACTTGCATCGCTAATACTTGCGACAATAAGTACGCTTTGGTTTTGGTCGTCCAGGACTTTAACAGGTTTTGTGTACGCCTCTTCTGGGTTTATTGAGAATCGTAGTGTATTAGATGTGATGTCAAGAAGGAAGTATCACTTCAGTCATATGGAGATGATGATCAAGCAGGGATACATAAATGGTACTCTAATATGTTGCAACTATCGGGATAATATGACACGGTCATGATTATCCGATTAAAGAGACTAGTTGCTTGTGATCCGATATATGCTTCATACGGGGCAGACACAATTCCAGCCTCAGGCCTAGCATGTGACATCTGATATTGGATCGTAATACACAATACTTGGTATACTACGCTTGATATAGATTATATATTCCGTAGAAGAATATTTCAGGAGAATTGGGTAGGCACAATGTTTTCCTAGAATCCAACCATGTCTTGTAAATCGGTAAGAATATGGTACCGGGTACGCACGTATTCAGATAGTCCGATAACCGTATTTACTACCAACATATCCAGAGATCTCTTGGGTCGCATCCCAAAGATTCACCGATGATGTTGGACTCGAACAAAATTAATCTAGGATTTATTATGGGAGAGAAAATTAATCTCGGATTAATTGCAGCAAGAATTTATCCGGGATAAAATTCAATTAGAAGAGAGAGAATGATTAATTTGGAATTAATCGATTAAATAATATATTTGATATATTAAATGAAATTAGATTTCAAAGCGGAATTAAAATTGGATTTTAATTCGGGCGAACGAATTAATTTAGAATTAATTCGCGAGCGACTTTCGTAATAATTTTGTGAGGCATTATTATTTAATTAAATTGGATTTAATTACGTCACAACGAAAAATTCGTTTAATCGGATTAAGCGAACCCGAGCCTGAAGTGTGTGGAGTAAGCCACTTGAATTTTGAATTAAAGTGGGTCCCACCAACTTACATCACATGTCTATCAAGTGTCAATTTGAGTGATGTAAGTAGTTGGAGGCATTAAATGTATTTTTCCCTCCAAAACCTTTTGCTTGGCATTTGGTAAAAGGATATACACACTTTTGTGAGTTGACTTGGTCATAATATGTTTTAGAAAACAAAAATTACAAAATCTCTCTCTTCCTCCCTCTTGTGGTCGTGACTTGCTCTCCTCCAAGGGAAATTTTTGTTGCAAAAATTTCCATAGCTAGCACTTAAAGAGTTTGACAAAGGTGACAGGGATACTTACCTTAGAGTTGGATCTCTCATTCAAAGCTTGGAGCTTCAACAAATGAAAGAAATTTTTATATTTCATACATCCATCTCAATCGTTCAATGTAAGTAAATTTCCGCAACTTCTTTGAGCATTCACACACTCAAATCATGACTTAGAAGATCCTTGACATGTTCTAGGAACTCAACAATGGTATCATGAGTCAATTTTAAGCATGATTTGTTTTAGGGTTTATTGACTTTATTTGGTGTTTTTGTGTTTGGAAGCATGATTTCTTCAAATTGGTTGTTTGGTTATGCTTAGATTATGATAACTTAGAGTTATGCATGATTAGATTTGAGAAAAATTAATTGGATAAATTTTCCCTAAATTACATAGCTTGACCGAAACTATAAGTCCTAGATATATCATGGTAATTTTTGATTTTAGACCATTGGATGTGTTGAAAGCATAATGAGTATATTAATTGTTGATTTAATTAGATTGAAATCAAAATTAGATATAATTTATGCATATTTCCGTGAGTTAGGAAGCATGATATGATTGATTTTGCTTCAATTGTGTTGGACATGAATTGAATATGTTAAAGCATGATTAATTTAATAAAATGGTCTTTTGGAAATATTAATTTAACTAATTAATTATGGCTCATAAACTTTAATTAAAATTAATGTGAGATTTGGAATTTTGTATTAATAATAATAAGCCTTTAATTTTGAATTGGGCTAATATTGTTGTATTTGGGCTTAATGGGCTTGGTTGGGCCAAGTTGGTTTAGGACAATTGGATTGGATCCAAATTGGGCCTAAAACAATACCATAAAGTCCAAATAGAATAATTGGGCCTTTAAAAATTTAATTGGGCCTAATGGGCCAAAATTAATTTTATGGCAAATAGGGTGATTCCTTAATTGGGCTTTGGTTACCAAAGTCCATGCCTTAAGAATTAATTAAAAGCCCATCGGACTTTAATTAAATTGAAATTGGATGTTAATTGGGCCTTTGGGACCCTTTAAGATTGGATTTAGAATATAAGTCTAAAAGGCACAAAAATAAGTGTAATTATTTAATTTGGAATTAAATTAGAATTAGTATTGAATTCAAATTAAATCGGATTTAAAATTATAGTTTGATATAATTCAAGAATACGCACTTTGAGTACTTATTCTTAAACGAGTTGGACTCGCGCAAATCAAACCGTTGTTTGAACATTGGATGGTCATTAATTCAAATATTAATTAATTGGATTAGATTGATTGAATAACATGCTTTGTGTGAATACATGGATGTATTGTATGAATAATGTATATCAGATGGATATTAGAAGAGTGATGGCAATTTTGTAAATTATTGTAATAAATTTAGAATTTATTAAATTGGACCTGCGTGTCCAGCCTTATATCTCTTGACTCTTTGTATTTCTCTTCTCACCAATTCCCCTCAATGTAAATGAGGTTTCTTTCTTGTATTATGTAATTAGGTAGAAGTTAGAATAGTGCTAGCCGCGGAGAGGAAATGGAGAGATTTGTTCAGGAATAATTTGTTAAATATCCATCCGTATATCGTTATTATTTATTTCGCGCCTTATTATGCTTTTAGAATGCATGCTTAAGGGTGTATGATGAGACCTAATCAAAGTTAATAAATTGGTTGCCAATTTACGCGAAAAACCCTCAAAAAAATATTAAGCGAATTCATTCCATTGAGTGGTTCTCTCTCAAGATCCAAGATTGGCATTGGTTTGTTGGCCAAAGTCAAGATCAATGTCTATCACGGATGTGTTTGAACCACGAAAGTTTTGTTCCATATCGCATGTCTTGGGCAAGTTGTGACTTGTTGGCCAAAGTCAATGTCACTTTTTGTTCATCGATGTGGATTACGAAGCTTTCCCACTGTCAATGGGTCCCGCTTAACTGGAATCATTAAGCTTGTTGAGCCAAAGCCATGGCTTAGTTGATTCAGAGGAAAAGGTTAGGAAATATAATGGATATATTGACATACATATTGTATATATGTTCCAGACTTGAAGGTCCACCTACCGGATCTAGGAATTGGATGAGATCCAATTGATCTTAGAGATCTACCTAATTAAATATCATACAGCTTGTTGGCCAAAGTCAAGGTTGTGTGTTATTTAACAGGATCCCAACTCACTAGGAAACTAGGTTTCTCGAGTACTCAACAAAGGGTTAGAGGCTCGCCGAAAAATAGTGGGAGGCCAGTATTGAATTTGTAATTTCGTTCAAATGCTTGCCAAATACGCGCTTTCAAATTATTTTTGTCATTTTACATATTTATATTAGTTCGACTAATATTTTATTATTTTTTTTATAACAGTTGAACTGTACCCAAAATCGTTAATTGAATAGTTAGACTATTGCAATTAAGATGGCCGAAAAGATCAACGTTAGGGACATTATCATGGGCGAAAATTTCTTTAATGGTGCGAAATTTCCTGACTGGGAAATGAACCTCACGATTGTCCTGGGGGCCGAGAAGATGCTCTTTACGATAGAGAGACCTCTCGGGCCTAAGCACGAAATTGAGCAGCCGCTTGAGCTTGAGCTTTGAAAGACTCACAGTGATGATAACTCAACTGCTCAATCCATCATGCTCGCTGCAATGACCCCTCAAAGGACCTTCACCGATCTAACCTTAGATCACAAAGGTATGAATTGCAGAAGAAGCTCTTTCGCTCTCGAATGTCAGAGGGTATATCTGTCGAGCACCATGTGCGCAGATGATTGCTGACATCGAACAGCTGGGTCAGCTAGGCATAACCTTTGAGGCTGAGACTTCCATAGATTTGATCTTACAGTCTCTTCCTGACAGTTGGAGAGGGTTCATCATGAACTACAATATGATGAACCAAGATCATACTATTGGAGAGTTGATGGAAATACTGCGAGAAGCAGAAAAAATAGGTTTTAAAGGGTAAAAAGCTCGAGGCGCACTTCGCTTCGACATCTCAGCCTGCCAAGGCTTGGCCAAAGGCTACTGGAGGTGTGAAGAATAAGAAGAAGAGAAAGGGCAAGGCCAAATCATCAAAGTCTTTTGGGAAGGTAAAAGACAAATCCCAAGATGTCTGCCTGCAGTGTGGCAAACGGGGTCACTGGAAGTGTGACTACCGTGAGTACAAGGCGCACATGAAGGAAGTGAAGGCGGGCAAGGCTCCGGCTTCATGTATGTTTTTTATAGAGATAAACATGTCTACTTCTAGTTTTGAAAATTGGATTTTTGATTCTGGTTATGGTACTAATATATGTACTGATGTGCAGGATCTGTAGATTAGCAGGAGACTGGCTTCAGGAGAGATCGACCTCCGAGTTGGAAATGGGACTAGAGTCGCCGTTTTGGCTGTTGGGACCTACATTTTGGAACTGCCTTTGGGGCATGTACTTAATTTATCAAAATTCTATTATGTACCTAGTTTGACTAGAAACATTATATATGTATCTTATTTAACCCAATGTGGGTATACTTTTGTATTCAGAAATAAATGGTGTTTTGTTTATAAAAATGATTTTGAGACATGCAGTGCTGATATTAATAATGGTCTTTATATTTTGAATATAAATCAATCTCAAACATATAACATGGCAAACAAAAGGCTTAAATTAAGTAACAAAGATGAAACTTATATGTGGCATTGACTTCTGGGACACATTAACAAGATTCGTATATCCACACTTTCGAAGAGTGGATACTTGGACGGATTTGATCCAAATTCATATGACGTCTGCGAATCTTGTTTATTAGGCAAAATGCCTAAAACACCTTTTAGCGGTAAATGTGCACGTGCCACCGAACTGTTAGCCCTCGTTCATAGTGACGTATGTGGGCCCATGTCTAGCCAGGCTAGAGGTGGATATGAATACTTCATAACCTTTACCGATGATGCATCATGTTATGGTTATATGTATCTTATGAGACACACGTTAGAAACTTTTGAGAAATTCAAAGAGTTTCGACACGAAGTAGAAAAACATACCTGTAAAAGTATTAAAACATTACGGTCGGACCGTGGTGGAGAATACTTGAGCAATGTGTTTCTTAATTACTTGAAAGAGTATGGTATTCTTTCACAGTGGACTCCTCCCGGAACACCTCAATTAAAAGGTGCGTCCGAACGGAGAAACCGAACTTTGTTGGACATGGTAAGGTCTATGATGAGTCGCACTAAGCTACCAATTTCCTTATGGGGATATGCATTGAATAATGCAATACTTATTTTGAATAAGGTTCCGTCAAAGTCTATCCAACAGACTCCATATGAAATATGGACAGGAAAGAAACCGGGTTTCTCATTCCTGAAGATTTGGGGATGCTGGGCA
Source organism: Zanthoxylum bungeanum (assembly GCA_019454045.1). Classification (NCBI taxonomy): domain Eukaryota; kingdom Viridiplantae; phylum Streptophyta; class Magnoliopsida; order Sapindales; family Rutaceae; genus Zanthoxylum; species Zanthoxylum bungeanum. Next base: position 31,848 of record SKCR01006635.1, on the reverse strand, counting down.
TACGTTAAAGGTTTGGATGGTACCAAACTAGAACCCAAATCGGATAAGTGCCTATTTATAGGTTATCCTAGGGAAACCAAAGGATATTACTTCTACAACCCACAAGAGAACAAGGTATTTGTTGCTCTACATGTGGTTTTCCTCGAAAAAGAATTCTTAAATGCAGTGGTAAGTGAGAGGAAAGTAGAACTCGATGAAAATCGGAGCGATACTGTTCCTGGCACTGATTCCTTAACGGAACATGAACAGTTCATCATGGATGAGACTGTACCACAATCTTCTAATACACAAGAACCACGTAGGTCAGAGAGAGTCAGAAAAGAACCGAAGAGGTATGGGTTTCTGATCTCACCTCACGTAGATATTAATCTTGTTGAGGATAATGAGTCGGTTATGTATGAGGAAGCGATACAAGATATCGACTCTGCTTTATGGCAAGAAGTCATGAAGTCCGAAATGGATTCCATGTATACCAAACAAGTTTGGACACTAGTTGATGCACCAGAAGGCGTAAAGCCAATTGGTTGTAAATGGGTATTCAAGAAGAAGATTGACATGGATGACAACATACAAATGTACAAAGCTAGGATTGTAGCGAAAGGGTATCGTCAACGACATGGTGTCGATTACGACGAAACTTTTTCACCTGTTGCCATGATTAAATCCATTCGGATAATGCTTGCTATTGTTGCATATTTCGATTATGAAATATGGCAGATGGACCTCAAAACGCTTTCCTTAACTGAAACCTTTTGGAGGATGTTTATATGCAATAGCCTGACAGTTTTTTCGTACCAAAACATGCAAACAAGGTTTGTAAGTTAAATCAATCCATTTATGGATTGAAGCAAGCATCACATTCTTGGAACCAACGTTTTGATGAGATCATAAAAGAATATGATTTCGTTCAAAACGAGGATGATCCTTGTGTATATAAGAAGGTTAGTGAGAGCGCACTGACATTCATTGTCCTTTACGTAGATGATGTATTTCTTATTGGCAATGACATTCCCATGCTGAAATCGGTGAAAGCTTGGCTTTCATTAAAATTCTCCATGAAAGATCTGGGAGAAGCAGCTTTTATTCTGGGAATAAAGATCTACCGGGATAGATCTAGAAAGCTGCTTAGACTCTCCCAGAGCACGTATATTGATAAAGTGTTGAAGAGATTTAACATGGATCAGTCTAAGAGGGGACTGTTACTAGTGTCATATGGCGTCACTCTATCTAAGGACATGTGTCCTAAAACTCAAGATGAGAGAGACAACATGAGTCGGATCTCGTTCGCTTCAGCATTCGGATCGATCATGTATGCCATGATATGTATGCGACCTGATGTCTCGTATGCTTTGAGGATGTATAGTCGCTATCAGGCCGATCCAGATGATGGTCACTGGGTTGTGGTTAAGAAAATCCTTAAGTATCTTAGACGAACTAAGGATGCTTTCTTAATCTATGGAGATAGAGAACTTGAGGTAACTGGGTTTACCGATGCAAGTTTCCAAATCGATAAAGACGACTGTAAGTCGCAATCCGGGTACATATTTTGTTTGAACAATAGAGCACTGAGCTGGAAATCTTCCAAGCAAGAGACTGTTGCCGATTCAACAACAGAAGTGGAATATATCGCTGCAGCTGAGGCAGCAAAAGAGGTAGTTTGGATCCGTAAATTCCTAACTAGATTAGGAGTAGTTCCGTTAGCAGCTGAGCCCGTTCCTTTGTATTGTGACAATAACGGGGCTATAGCGCATGCTAAAGAACCGCGGTCTCATCAACGATCCAAGCATGTACTTCGATGTTTCCATATGATTCGTGAGATCATACATCATGGCATTGTGAAGATCGAGAAGGTCGCATCAGATGACAACATTGCAGATCCGCTGACGAAAGCCATTTCTCAGCAAAATTTTGAGCGACATGTATATAGTTTAGGTGTTATATACTTGAGTGATTGGCTATAGACCAAGTGAGAGATTGTTGGACAATTGTGACCCATAGCATCACTATTTGTAAAAGACATTGTGGTTTTTGTACAAATTAACTATGTTACAAAGGAAATTGCTATTTTATCATTTTGTAATTAGATTACTTGAATATATAAATGATAAAATTCCTTATGATTAGTTCCGGATTAATAAGATATGAGACAGTATCAATCCAAGAAAGGTTTAATCATTAAATATCCCTAGTCGTAGTATTATCGAGACTGGATATCGATAATGCGGAATAGACTAGTATTGCACTTGTGCGCGTTATGGAAGCTTAACAACATAGTTCTCATATATTTAAGTATTGGATATTTATGCAAGTGTGATAGGAGGTTGTTTTTACCGATGGTACGGAAACAGCTTTACTTTAGATAAACCCCTCGGAATCCCATTGGTAGTATGACTATTTGTCTATGGGAATCCGAATCAGGGTAGGTGTGTTTGGTCTTAACCTGAGACTTGCATCGCTAATACTTGCGAGAATCAGTACGCTTTGGTTTTGGTCGTCCAGGACTATAACAGGTTTTGTGTATGCCTCTTCTGGGTTTATTGAGAATCGTAGTGTATAGGATGTGATGTCAAGAAGGAAGTATCACTTCAATCATATAAAGATGATGATCACGCAGGGATACAAAACTTATAATCTAATATGTTGCCACTATCGGGATAATATGACACGGTCATGATTATCCGATTAAAGAGACTTGTTGCTTGTGATCCGATATATACTCTGTACAGGGCAGACACAATTCCAGCCCAGGCCTAGCATGTGACATCTGATACTGGATTGTAATACGCAATACTTGGTGTACTACGCTTGATATAGATTATATATTCTGTAGACGAATATTTCTGGAGAATTGGGTTGGCACAGTGCTTTGCTAAAAGCCAACCATGTCTTGTAAATTGGTAAGAACGTGGTACCGGGTACGCACGTATTCGGATAGTCCGATAGCCGTATTTACTGCCAAAATATCCAAAGCTCTCTTGGGTCGCATCCCAAAGATTCACCGATGATGTTTGACTCGAACAGAATTAATCTAGGATTAATTATGGGAGAGAAAATTATTCTGGATTAATTGCAGCAAGAATTTATTCAGGATAAAATTCGATTAGAAGAGATAGAACAATTAATTTGGAAATAATCAATTAATAATATATTTGATATATTAAATGAAATTAGATTTCAAAGCGGAATTAAAATTGGATTTTAATTCTGGCGAACAAATTAATTTAGAATTAATTCGCGAGCGACTTTAGTAATAATTTTGCGAGGCCTTATTATTTAATTAAATTGGATTTAATTACGTCGCGATGAAAAATTCATTTAATCGGATTAAGCGAACCCAAGCCTGAAGTGTGTGGAGCAAGCCACTTGAATTTTGAATTAAAGTGGGTCCCACCAACTTACATCAAATGTCTATCAAGTGTCAATTTGAGTGATGTAAGTGGTTGGAGGCATTAAATGCAATTTTCCCTCCAAAACCTTTTGTTTGGCATTTGGTAAAAGGATATACACACTTTTGTGAGTTGACTTGGTCATAATATGTTTTAGAAAACAAAAATTACAAAATTTCTCTCTTCCTCCCTCTTGTGGCCGTGACTTGCTCTCCTCTAAGGGGAATTTTTGTTGCAAAAATTTCCATAGCTAACACTTAAGGAGTTTGACAAAGGTGATATGGATACTTACCTTAGAGTTGGATCTCTCATTCAAAGCTTGGAGCTTCAACAAAGGAAATAAATTTTTATATTTCATACATCCATCTCAACCGTTCAATGTAAGTAAATTTCCGCAACTTCTTTGAACATTCACAAACTCAAATCATGACTTAGAAGATCATTGGCATGTTCAAGGAACTCAATAGGCTACTGGTCGAACCATTATTTATGTAAAGAAAGAAGAACTAATCATGAGGGTACATGACCAAGAAGTAACATTCAATGTTTTCAAGGCCATGAATTTCCCAGATGATGAAAATGAGGAATGTTTCAGACTTGATGTGATAAATAGTACCATCCAGAACTCCAATGCAATGCAAAGTTCTACTGACAAACTTAAAGCATGTCAATTGCCTGTGGAACCGGAAGATAAAGCATATTGCGCACTAAAGAAGCTTATTCTTGCACTACAAGTAACAAAAGAGGAATAGTTTCACCAACTCAACGAATTGGACAAATTTCACATACAGCCTTTTGAGAATGCCAAATTATACAAAGAAAATGCCAAGAAGAGACATGATGAGAAGTTAGTGCGCATAAAACTGGAACCAGGGCAGAGGGTACATTTAAACAAGTCAAGCTTGAAACTCTTCCCATGGAAGCCAAAATCACGGTTGTCAGGTCCATTCTTAATCACCAAGGTTTTACCAGATAGATCCGTTAAGTTACATGATCCCGACTCCAACAAAATATTCAAGGTTAAAAACAAGTGTGTCAAGCACTACTGGGGAGAATCAATTGAACGATAAAAAGAAAATGTCACACTTTCATATCCAGCCTAACGTTCGGGAAATCATGTCTAGCTGACGACATTAAACTTAGCACTAGCTGGGAGGCAACCCATGCAATTTGTGTATATATTGTGATTTGGTGTCTTTTAATTTTTGTGTTTAGTTTTTGCAGGTTAAGTCATTTCAAGATGGAAGATGCTCTCGTAAATCTTCACAAGAAATTTCCTTTTCTCCCTCAAAAATCTCTGAAGAAAATTTACAAAGCTCGCTTGGAACAGATGAGACTACTGATGATCAAATGTATGCCTACTGACATTCATTGGATTATTGAAGCACGGGTCCGATTGGCAGGTGATTCCTCTGACTCTTTCATTTCTCATCTGTCTGGTTTAGGAAGAAGCACATATGCTAAAATGAGAAGAGCCAAAAGAATGTGTGTTTGTTATAAATGTGCTCGTATGTTTTGTTGTACTCGTTGACATTCTTTGGGAATTGTGTCTGATAAACGTGAATATAAGATTAAATTCATTAGGGATGGCTTGAGTAAGAAGTCTTTGGATGACATATCTAAGACTCTTGAGACTCATCCCAGTGGATATGTGCATCATGCAATTCACATGTTATATACACAATTTCGAAAAGAAAGACAATAGTTAAGTATCGGGAATCTGACTTTAAGAGACCATGTTTGCCAATTTATAAGAAAATTGGATGGGATGCTTGTCCCTGACGCATAGACGTCAATCAAGCTGTTACTTTCTTGTAAATATTATATCTTTTTTTTTTCCTAATAATTGTGATTTGTTTTGTTATTTTCTCCGACATGATCAAGACTTTTTGACCTTTCAGGATTTACTGATTTGCTACTAATCGTCCTTTGGAAGATACTAGTGCTATTATTACTAACCCTTTTAAGGTGTTATAAATTCAACTCATCATTGCACTTTTGAAGGCATCTAGATAAAAATGGAAGCTACTTCAAGAAGACGAGTTGAAAACATATGTGTGTTTTGCGGTACTAGTGTTGGTACTAAGCCACAATACGTAGCAACAACACATGAATTTGGTCGAGTCTTATCTAAAAGGAATATGCACTTAGTATATGGCGGTGGCAATCTTGGACTAATAGGGATCGTTTCAAATGCTGTACAGGATGGAGGCAGTCAAGTATTGGGAATCATCCCAAAATCCTTGGCGGAGGCGAATCTTATTGGATCATCAAACGTCGAGGAACTAATCATGCCAGGTATGTCTGAACGAATGGTGGAGATGATTAACCGTGCTAATGCTTTTATTGCTTTGCCAGGAGGCTTGGGCACGATGGAGGAAATTTTTACAGTACTATCTTGGGAAAACTTGAACATACACCAGAAATCGCTTGGACTGTACAATGTTGATGGATTTTATGATTTTCTTTGTGTGTTTCTTGATGATGCCCGTAGAAATGGGTTCATGTCAAAGCTTGTAAATGAACTCCTCTTTACTGCCAGAACTGCCCCAGATTTAATTGACCAAATCTTAGCATTTGAACCTCAAATTGACCCAATTCTTTCCAAGATAAATTGGTCCAATAATGATCGTGGTAAGAGGCGTCAGATAAATCAGGATCTTAACCTATAAGTTTTCATTTAGATGTAGAATTTCAGCTAACCATGTACGGTTTTCTAAACTCTTCTTCTACTGTTTAAGACTTTGGGGACAATTTCTCATTTAGGTTTTGGGGAGGAGAATAGTTAAATTGTATCTTTTTTATTGTTTTATTTTTAGTCAAAAGTTTTCGAAAAAGACTCAAAAAAAATTGAAAAATTTTACAAAAAGCAAAAACTATTTTGTATTTTTATGTTTTTATTTGATTAATCAGGTGAAATTGGTGTGAGATCGTTGTGTAAGGAATTTTCATTCCTGAGATGTATCTCAACCTATTTCGGAACAAGTTAATTTTTGTTTATTTCCTTTTAAATTATTTAATTAGTGAATTCTCCATAATACTGACTAAAATGAATCTTCATATGCTCAGTTGACAGGTATTATCAGCATACATGGTAACATATAGACATGAGCTGTAATTGAAAAGTTTGTAATATTCAATTCTCTAGTTTAATTGGAGGAAACATCTATAAAAATGATGGAGTAAAAAAAAAACGTCCGAGATCCGAGTTATTAATTTTGTAAGGGTGTTTTAACATATAGTTCCCTAAAACCAACTTGTTTGGGAGTCACGGGCCCAAAGCTCGCTACATGGATCAAAGATGTTGCAAATATATATATATATATATATATCTGAAGTCTGAGTAATTAAGTCCGTAGGGGTATTTTAACACATAGTGCCCTAAAACCAACTGGTTTGGGAGTTACTGGCCCAAAGCTCGCTACATAGATGGAAGATATTGTATATAAATAAAAAAAAATAAAAAAAATAAAAAAACAGAAAAACCAAAATATAAAAAATTAATTTATTCCATTGCTTAAAAAATGTGTGAATTCTGATTAAACTTTAGGATAAAAATATTACTCTCTTCTCAACTACACTCATGACTATTGTGGGCAAAAATGAGTTGATTAATATTTTGTTGATTGTATATATGGAGAATGGTAAAAAAATAATAATCGGAAAATTCACTTATTCAGTAATCTAGAAAGAAATAAAATAACTATTAACTTGGATAAGAAGTTTCACTTATTTAGTCACTAACTTCTTTATTCTATTTTCTCTTGTCTTTTTTTTTTTTTTTTTTGCTTTTGTGTGCATTAATTTTACTATCTTTTTACTTTTATCAAACGTTTGTGGGTATTGTTGATGTAAGCCCTCACGAGACTACAACTCGTCCACTAGAGATACCTAAGGGTTTAAAGGCTTGTTGCATATGTTAAATGCAATCGTGATCCCTACAAAAGTGGCTTAGTTTAATTTTAATTGTTTCATGTATTTTATTTTGTTGTTTTACTCGAGGACTAGCAAAATGTTAGGTTTGGGGGTGTGATGAGCGGAAAATATATCAATATTTACCGCCCCGTTTACTTAATATTTTGTTTAGTTTCTCGGGTTTGATAAACGTTTTGATGTGTTTTAGTTTATTTTGCAGATACAATAATATTGGGACTCAATGAAATCATTTAGGACGAAATGTGGGTCAAATAAGGGCAAAAAATTGAACTTGACATAATAATTTTGGAGATTGGAAACTTGAAAGGGTGTTCTAACGAAGTGCAGTTTCAGAAATTTCAGTTTTGTGCAACTGTCGTAATTTGGGTATAACATTTTACTCCGATATCGGATCGAGCTTATTCAAGTTTCGGATTAAAGAAGACTCAAAGATCTACAACTTTGAAGAAAAAAATAATTTTGAATTCTGAAGATTTCATGACCGACATTGATAAAACATCCGTAAGTGTGTTATATGTAATTATTAAAGTCATTTTCAAAGCAAAAAAGTAAATAAATAAATAAAAAAATAAAAATAGTCAAGCTCCCGCCAAACATGATAGCAATTAATAATGGATTTGATGGAGCAATTAGTGGAGCAATTAATAATGGATTTGGTGGAGCAATTACTAGAGCAATTAATAATGGATTTGGTGGAGGCAAAATTTTGCCTATAAATACCAAGCCATTTCATTTGTAAATTCATACTTTCTTCTTTGAAATCCCTTAAGAATAACTAAGAAGATTGTATCTTGTTTGTTTATTTACAGGTTTCAGTAATTAATTTCCGCTTTCGCACTTTCTTTTCTTTACTTTTCAGTTTTTACTTTCCGTAATTTACTTTTACGCACAATTCTTTCCTTTCTTTACTTTTTCAGTTTTTACTTTTCAAGCAATGAGGAGATAACTCCCCCTTACTGGGGTAAAAGGTAAAGATTTTATTATTTCTATTTAGATTAATCTCCCCTAATTATAATGTAATAACTATTTAAAATCTGACTTAACGAGGATACCGCCATATTGGTCGGTTGGTAATTAATTATAAATTGGTTTTAACCTGACTAAGCATGGATACCGCCGGGTTGGTCGGTTGGTAATTAATTATTAATTTGACTTAATCAGGATACCGCCTATGTGGCTGGTTGGTAATTATCACGCAAAGTTAATATATTATATTAATGGAGATATCTAAAATAGTAGTAATAAAACTGGATCCTTTTACCTCAGAATTTTCTTTATTGTACTTTTACTTTATTTACTTTCAGCATTTACTTTCCAGTAATTTAATTTCCAGCATTTACTTTATGTCTTTTCTTTTATTTAAGTTTTTACTACCCGTAAATATATGTCGTAACTAAGCCAATTATCTGGGGTTATGATGAAATCCAATATCACCGGTTTATAAGGGGTTAAATTATAGCTTGGATAATATAAAGGTTTATTTATTTCGCCTTAATCCTAATGCTTTTTATTAACTGGCCATTAATAAAATTGAAATGGTAAACTTAAAATGAACTTGGAAAATAGATTTTAGGTCAAAGACCTTAGACTCAATAGCCCACGATCTTCCTTGAGGATAGATAACCCTTTAATAGATTTCCTTACAGGATAGGAATATACGTGTCGGGAGAGGGTAGCCATAATTGGAACTTAATCTTAATGAATTCAGATGACTTGGTTAACATAGGAATATGATTAATTGGGTTATACTGGGTATTTGTATTTGACCATCGGAAGAGGATTTTACATAATTTCGTGTTCTAGGTTAATAAACCAATATATTGCACAAACATAAAATAAATACTTCATCTTTTAAAAAGATATTGGAAGGATTTACAACCCTGGATAGTTTTATAAATTTGAATTTTCTTCAATCTACTTTCAATCAATTTTATTTACTTGTTTTAAGTTTAAAGTCACCACCCAATCAAACAATCAATCCATTAGATACTTGTAAACATTTAACTTCATAAATTGATAACAAAAGGTTTTAAGTCCTCATGGGATTGATACTTTTTATACTACTTGAACGATGTGTGCGCTTGCGTTATACGCGTGTGATTACGCTGGTCACCACCGTTATTATTAATGACATTTAAAACCTACCTTTGAAGTTTGTTTGTTAGAAGAACTTAACAAGGTACTAATGGCAGTTATCCTCATAAAAATTCTAGGAAGGCTTAATTATAATGTTATTCTAATTCAAGTAACCTATGGGCATCTTCCTTCTTTCTCTGCAAAGATCTCTTCGTAAAAATCTATTACGATCTCATCCCACTTCCATCCAATAATATCTACACATGAAGCTTCCTTATCGGTGTTCGATATTCTGTTATCGCTCGTCAACGAATAAGACACTTCATTACTTATTCTATGATAACCTCATTCGAGAGTATTATAACTTGTTCAATCTAGAGCTCTGTTGTGTCCATATGGTTCTTTTACTGTCATGATTCACCGTTTGGTAAAACATCTGGGGTATCTAGTCTCATTATCCTTATTCGAGGTTGCTAGTAAATTATTTAGAGTCATATTTTATCTTATTCCTACCTTGGTGCATCATATAACAGGTTGTACTGACTATTTTTCCTACAAGTCTGTAACTGATTGAATCTTGGCCTTATTTTGTCAACTAGGAATCATATTGTCATATATAATCCTCCTCCTGCTACACTTCTTCTTCATTTCTAGAATGGAAAAGTCTAGCACTATACGCCATTAGTTATGTCTAACTATATAGGCTAGATTCATGCAAAGGTATGTAGTGCTGTTAACCCTAAAACTGAAAGTACATCTTGCTACTCCTATACTTTTGTCACTATTTGACTATCACTCTATTGTTCATTGTATCTTCTCGAAAATCTCACTTCTACCTTATTGCCTAGATTCCCTCTCTTTTTCTTATGCTCTGTATTGTATCCGAGGCCTTTGTGATTTCGATGCCTCATATGCCTTATTTTAAGGGTAAGGCCTCGTTCTTTGGGGAAAAATGATTATATATATGCCTTGAAGGTGTTACACTACATCTAGAGTCTATCTGTTCTTGAAAACATCATCAAGATGGTGTTGTGGTCCACCGCTACTGTGGCTATCTTACTAATATTGAGAGGGATCGAGATATCAAAGTCTATTTGGAGTTATTACACAAAAGTACTAATGCTAAAGGGCCACTTGACTACAACGTCTAGCCTCTCTTCTTATTCGGCCCTTTATCGATACTCATATTTTCTCTTTCTGGGAATTCTCCAAAGCAAGAACTTACTACATGTCTTACTGTACTCTATTTATTACCTATTTCCTGATAGTTTCATCTTATTCTTATTCTTAGTTTCCCTTTTTGCCTTGGCGAAAAAGTCTCGAAAAACATATATTTTATTCTTATGAATGTCATATGCTATACCTTCTTCAGGTATTCAAATTCTATGAGTCCTTACTTCTTCGAACATTTTAGGTTTGGTAATAAACTAAGATAACTTTACTAAATTTGACTATAAATCGAAAATGATTCCACTATTCAGGAATGGTAAGTTTACATGTCTCTTCTGGATTCTCATATACTCAACTGAGTTTGCTAGTGTGCTATCAAGTGTTATATATGTTCTTATGGGTTCTCAACTATACTCTTCAAGGGCTATACTGGATTCCGTATTTAGAAGATGGATATGTTCATCTTATAAGGATTTGGGGAAAACGGTGCTGCTACTACTTGTCGAGGCTCTGCAGTAGTCTTTGTGGGTGTCTAAATACTTACTAGGGTCAGTATTAGGGTGGGGAGATTTGTCGTATGTACTACTAAGGGTAATATGGGACTTGTTATGGCATGGGGTTACACAACTCTATCAACTATTTTATGGCTTCTTCTTGTGCTGTAATCTTCGATCGGGGTTATCTATATCGTGACCTATATTGTATTTCTTTACCGTTCCTTGTGTTTTCAACATTTCTTATTTACTGAATTTTTTTCTTGGGGTTATAAGGGTTACTACTATGGCTGGTCTATTTTGTGGACTTTTGCTAGTGTTGCAAACTTCAGGCGAGTTTGTCTACGTCATGTGATACACTTGGCTTTCTTTATATTTTCTATAGTTTTGATGGAACACTATTTAGTAGACTTATCACTTAAGGTTTTCAATTTCTATTTCGTGGTACACTGCATGGGTACTTGGCCTTCTTATAGATACTTTTATCTACTACAGTCAATGAGGGAGGGTAGGGTCCGAATGTCAACTGATGTTCAATACTTTTATATTGGTGTTTGATATCGATTGCCCTGACTTAATCCATTACCTATTTTAAGAATATGTATGAGATGGACCCTGTTAGGATGTTTTCCTATCCATTACCTCTACGGGGTCGGGCAATGGTCAAGTTACGATTTCACCTACTCTGGACTCCTTAGCTAATATAACTAATTTTCTCCTTCTTATGATATCAGTCTTACTTTTTCTTAATTCTAAGTTAGGGTATCTGAAATCCTTATGTTCTTCTAGGTACCTCAAGCCTATTGGGAATTTTAACAACTAGATCATAATTCTTACTTTTTTTTATTTTTCTAACTACCTTCCATTTTTAGAAAAGCTTGTTATGCTTACATGGATCTCGAAAGTTACTGAATCTACTCTATATGATTCTTTGAGGAGAGAAGAAACCTTAATTGATATTGTCTGTTATTCTTATATTTGTTTCTGCTCATTATATTATCTTTACTGCTATAAGCTCTTGTATTTACTTTACTATCAATTTTGTTTCTATCCAATCTATTATCTTGACTTTTTATAAGTGTAAATGTCTTTCTTTACTTTCTAGTTCTATAGTTTCTTCTAGTTTTCTCTCTTTTTAAAGCTTCATGTGTATTTTCTTGAAAACGTCACTAGTTGTTCTTATCATTTATCAAGTCTGAACCGCATGTGGCATACTCGAATGGTTACTAAAGGATTATGCTAATAAGGATTCTATTTTTAGATTATGGGGAGGATATTCAAATGATTCCTAGAAAGTTTACTAACCTCTCTATAAGCTTGAGGACGTACTCGAGGATCGGATACTGGAGATGTAGTATCTCAATTATAAATACCCTGGGCATACTACGTATACAAGACACCAGCACTATATCCACTGCAGTCATTGACTCCCTAGACCATGCTCTGATACCAACTTTGTAACATCCCCTTCTCGAAGATGCTACCGGCAGGAGATAGGTCACCCTATCACCATTAACCTCTAACTAACTAACTAACTGACTAACTGAACTCTACTACTTTCTAATTATTTGACAATCACAAATCACACACTTACACGGGAGGGCTACATGCCCAACCAAAATTAATTAAACAATCTTTGTTCTTTACGACTTTGAACTTGTTATACTAAACTCTGGTAACTTCAACTTTGACAATCTCAAGTAATGACTCTCAATACAATTTTACATAACTTGTAACCATTACAACATTAACTGAACCATATACCTCAGACCTAACTAATGAATGAACCAATTACCCTAGTGACTGCCATTAGTATTCATCCTCTCGGGCTCGTCCTCTAAGTAAACCTGCAAAATAGGAAACACTAGAGAGTGAGGGGGTTAGATCGTTTGAACGATCAAGTGAGTGGATAATTTAAAACGGGAATTAAAATGCTTTATGAAAAAAATTTATGAAACTGAAATCATCTCATTTTACAAGAATAACTCATCTTTCTAAAAAATCTATTTTCTTTGCCTAAAAATAAAACTCTTCCTACAAAATTTTTCTTGAAACTTATTTCTTTTGTAAAACTCTGATATCTCTCATAAAACTAATTCTTTCTGAAACTATTTCATAAAACTGTTATTTTTGAAATATCATCTAGAAAACAACTGACGTATAGAGGCGTTACGTATCGTCGTTTCTGTTGGACAATTATGACCCATATCATCACTATTTGTAAAGAAAATTGTGTTTTTGTACAAATTATCTATGTGACAAAAGGAAATTTCTATTTTAACATTATTGTAATTAGATTACTTAGATATATATTAATGATAAAATTCCATATGGTTAAATCGGATTAATAAGATATGAGACAATATTAATCCACGAACGGTTTAATCATTAAATATCCCTAGTCGAAGTATTATCGAGATTGGATATTAATAATGCAGAATATACTAGTATTACACTTGTGCGCGTTATATAAGCTTAACGACATAGTTCTCATATATTTAGGTATTGGATACTTATGCAAGTGTAATAAGAGGTTATGTTAGCCGTTGGACCGGGAACATTTCGCTCTGGATAAACCCACTCGGAATCCCATTGGTAATATGACTATGTGTCTATGGGAATCCGAATTAGGGTAGGTGTATGTGATCTTTAACCTGAGACTTACGTCGCTATTACTTGTGACAATCAGTAGTGTATTGGATGTGATGTCAAGATGGGAGTATCACTTCAGTCATATGGAGATGATGGTCACACAGGATACGAAACTAGTACTCTAAAAAGCTGCAGCTATCGGGATAGTATGACTAGGTCATGACTTCCCGATTACAGAGATTAGTTACACGGGATCTGATATATGCTTCATACGGGGCAGACACAGAGCCAGCCCTAGGCCTAGCATGTGACATCCGATACTGGATCGTATTACGCATTACATTACATTACTACGCCTGATACACATTATTATTTATTCGGTGAATATTTCTGGAGAATTGGGTAGGCACGGTGATTTGCTAGAAGCCAACCATGTCTTGTAAATTGGTGAGAACATGGTACGGGATACACATGTGTTCGGATAGTCTGATAACTGTATTTACTGCCAACATATCCAGGAATCTCTTGGGTCGCTTCCCAAAGATTCACCAATGACATTTGACTCAGATAGAATTAATATGGGATAAATTGCGGCAAGAATTAATTTGGGATAAAATTCGTATAGAAGAGAGAATGCGATTAATTTAGAATTAATCGATAAAATAAATTTAATAGTTAAATTGGATTTTTCTATTTAATTTATTTATTTGTGGCTAAAATAATATATCAGATATATTAATTGAAATCAGATTTCAATACGAAATTAAAATTGGATTTTAATTCGGGAGAATGAATTATTTTAGAATTAATTCGAAGGCGAACCTGATAAAATTAATTCGGCATAATTAATTTAATTAAATTGGTTTTAATTATGGCGTGACGGCAAATTCATTTAATCGGAATTAAACGAACCTGATAAAATTGTCTGTGACTTTGTGGGCCCAAGTCAAGTTGTTTGTTGAAGAAGCCAACTCAAATTTTGAATTTAAAATATGGTGGGACCACATGACTTACATCAAATGTCAATTCTTGATGGAAGTAGTTGGCTTTAATAAAATGCATCATTTAACACACACAACTACCAAGTTTTGGAAACTATTCACTCTCTCATCTTCTTCTCTCTAATGGCCGATTCTTTTTCTCTTTGGTAAGGAAAATTTTGCTTCAAAATTTTAACAAAGCTAGCACTTGGAGGAGTCCAATGAGGTGATAGGGAAACTCACCCAAGGAATAAACAACTAAACAACAAGCTTGGAGCTTCATCCAAAAGAGAAAAATTTTGCAATTTCTCCATAAATCAATGTAAGTGATTCCGCCACTTGCCTTGTTTTTTCACACATAGAATCATATTTAGGATCTTGTGGTATGTCTTAGAGACTAACAATGGTATCAAAGCCTTGCTAAATATGATTTTGAAAACTAGGGTTTATAAACTTTATTAGGAATTTTTGCTTGGAGCATGAAAATTCAAAATTGAGTTGTTGGTAGATGTTAGATGATGATAACTTAGAGTTGTGCATTAATGGATTGTTGAAAAAATTGAATGGATCAAATTTCCCCAATTTCCTTATGTTGGTCGAATATTACCCTAGAATAGCTCATGGTGATTTTTTAAATTTTGACACGTGGATCTGTTAATGGCATGAAATATATGTTGAATGTTGATTTAATTGGATTGGCATCAAATTGGATGTTAATTTCTTGTCATTACCGTGAGAAGCATGTTGTTGGAGACTTGATTTTGCTTCAATTTGTGTTGGACATGAATTGGAATGAATAATTAGATTAATTAATATTTTGAAAATATTAGATTAATTAATTAGTTATGTTAATTACACTTAAATTGGATTAATATAATATTTGGAATATTGTATTAATGTAAATTAGTCCCTAAAATACTAATTGGGATAATTTGATTATATTTGGATTAATGGGCTTGGTTGGGCCAAGTTTTGTAGTGGACAATTGGGTTGGATCCAATTGGGCCTAAACTGTTTTCATAAAAGTCCAAAATATGAATTTTATGCCTTTAATAATCTAATTGGGCCTAATGGGCCAAAATTAATTTATGGCATAGGGTGATTCCTAAATGGGCCAAGAGCTTGATCCATAATGGCCAAAAGTTCATGGCTAAAGAATTAATTAAAGCCCATTGGACCTAATAGAATTGGCATTGGATGGTAAATGGGCCTTTGAGACCATTTGGATTGGATTTGGATTCCAAGTCTAAAAATGCATTATTATAATAGAATAAGTGTAATTGTTTAATTTGGAATTAAACTTGAATTATTATTGAATACAATTTAAATTGGATTTAATATTATAGTTCGATATAATTCAAGAATACTTACTTTGAGTATTTATTCTTAAACGAGTTGGACTCGCGCAAATCAAATCGTTGTATGAACATTGGATGGCCATTAATTGAAGAATTAATTAATTGGATTACATTGATTGACAACATACTATGTGTGAATGCTTGGATGTATTTGTTTGAATAATGTACATCAGATGGATATTAGATGGGTGGGGCAATTTTGGAAATTGTTGTAAATATTGTATTTATTTGAAATTGGACCTGCGTGTCCAGCCTATCACCTCTTATTCTCATTGTATTTCTCTTATCACCAATTCCCCTCAATGTAAATGAGGTTTCTTATAGTGTTATGTAATTGGGTATATAGAAGAATGTAAAGTGCTAGCGGGAGAGAGGAAAAGAAAAGAGAGAGATTTGTTCTAAGAACAAAATGTATATAGCCATCCGCATATCATTATTATATTTATCGCGCCTTATTATACTTTTAGAATGCATGTTTAAGGGTGTATGATGAGACATAATCAAAGATAATAAATTGGCTGCCAATTTATGAAAATGCCCTCACATTTACTATTAAGTATTTCCTTCTATTGAGTGGTTCTCTCTCAAGATCCAAGATTGGCTTTGATTTGTTGGCCAAAGTCAAGATCATTGTCTATCGCAGATGTGTTTGAACCATGAAAGCTTTGTTAATATCGCTTGCCTTTGGCAGTTGTGACTTGTTGGCCAAAGTCAAGGTCACTCTTATTCATCGATGTGGATTACGAAGCTTTCCCACAGTCCATGGGTCGCGCTTAACTGGAATTATTAAGCTTGTTGAGCCAAAGTCAAGGCTTAGTTGATTCAGAGGAAACATGTTAGGAAATATATTAGATATATGTTTCGGACTTGGATGTCCACCTACCGGATCTAGGAATTGGATGGGATCCAATTTATCTTAGTTATCTACCAAGTTAAATTTTATACAGCTTGTTGGCCAAAGTCAAGGTTGTGTATTATTTAACGGGATCCTAGCCCACTAGGAAACTAGGTTTCCCGAGTACTCAACGGTGGGTTAGAGGCTCGCCGAAAATTAGTGGGAGGCTAGTATTAAATTTGCAATTTCGTTTAAAACTCGCTAATATGTGCGCTCTATTATTATTTCTCGTTATTATATATATTAGTTGGACTAATATTATTTATTTATTATTTTCTTTGAACAGTTAGACTGTACTCAATACTACTCAATTTGTAGTTGGTTATATAGTTGGACTATAGTAACCATTGCATTTGAGTGTACCTGACACGTTTGATTGGACAGTTGGACTATAGCAATAAAAATGGCTGGAAAGATAAGCGTTAGGGACATAATCATGGGTGAGAATGTCCTTAACGGCGTAAATTTTTCAGACTGGGAAATGAACCTCAGGATAGTCCTGGGAGCTGAGAAGTTGCCCTATATAATAGAGAGACCTCTCAGGCCTGAGCCCGGACTTGAGCGACCAGTAGAGCATGAGCTTTGGAAGACTCGTCGTGATGATAACTTTACTGCTCAATCCGTTATGCTTGCTGGAATAACTCCTAAGTTTCGTCATCAGAACAAGGGATTGGATCCTTATGCGATGATGTTGAAGTTGAAGGATCTTCTTGGGTCAAATCTTAGATCTGAGAAGTATGATTTGCAGAAGAAGATATTTCGCTCTCAAATGTCAGAGGGTACATCTGTCGAACACTATGTATCGAAGATGATTGCTGACATCGAACAGCTGGGTCATCTAGGCATTACCTTCGAGGCCGAGACTTCCATAGATTTTATCTTACAGTCTCTGCCCCACTGCTGGGGCGGGTTCATCATGAACTATAATATGATGAACCAAGAGAAAAATCTTTAAGATTTAATGGCTATGCTAAAAGAGGCAGAGCCAGAGCTTCTGAAAGGCAAAAAGCGTGAGGCATATCTTACTTCGACATCCAAGAAGGCCCAAGCTTGGCCGAAGACTTCTGGAAGTGTAAAGAAGAAGAGAAGAAGGGCAAGGCTCAATCATCACAGTCATCTGGGAAGATAAATGACATATCCCAAGACATCTGCCTACATTGTGGCAAACGGGGTCACTGGAAATGTGACTACGGTAAGTTCAAGGCGGACTTGAAGGAAGCAAAGGCGGGCAAGGCTCCGGCTTCATGTATGTTTGTTATTGAAATAAACATGTCTACTACTAGTTTCAAAAATTGAATTTTTGATACTTGATGTGGTACTCACATATGTACTGATGTGCATGATCTGCAGATTAGTATGAGACAGCCTTCATGAGAGATCGACCTGCGAGTCAGAAATGGTACGAAAATCGCCATTTTGGCCGTTGGCACCTATGTTTTGAATCTGCCCTCAGGGCCTGTACTTACATTAGGCGACTGTTATTTTGTACCTAGTTTAACTATGAGTATTATCTCTGTATCTAGTTTAACCCGATGCGGGAATACCATTATATTCAGGAACACTGGGTGTTTTATTTATAAAGATGATATTGAGATATGTACAACAGATATGAATAATGGTCTTTATATTTTGAATATAAACGAATCTCAAACATAAAACATGACAAACAAAAAGCTCAAATTGGGTTAAACAGATGAGACTTATTTGTGGCATTGTCGTCTGGGACACATTAACAAAACTCGGATATCCATAATTTTGAAGAATGGATACTTGGACAGATTTGATCCTAATTCATATGATGTATGCGAATCCTAATGCCTAAAACACCTTTTAGTGGTAAAGGTGTACGTGGAACCGAGCTGTTAGCTCTCGTTCATAGTGACGTATGCGGGCCCATGACTAGCCAGGCTAGAGGTGGATATGAATACTTCATAACCTTTACAGATGATGCATCGCGTTATGGTTATGTGTATCTTATGAAACATAAATCGGAAACTTTTGAGAAATTCAAAGAGTTTCAACACGAAGTAGAAAAAAATACTGGCAAAAGTATTAAAACATTACAGTCGGACAGTGGTGGAGAATACCTGAGCAATGAGTTTCACGATTACTTGAAAGAATATGGTATTCTTTCACAGTGGACTCCTCCCGGAACACCTCAATTGAAAGGTGTGTCTGAACGGACAAACCAAACTTTGTTGGACATGGTAAGGTCAATGATGAGTCGCACAGAGCTACCGATTTCCTTCTAGGGATACACATTAAACAGTGTAATACTTATTTTGAATAAGGTTCCATCAAAGTCTGTTGAACAAACTCCATATGAAATATGGACAGGAAAGAAACTGGGTTTCTTATTCTTAAAGATTTGGGGATGTTAGGCATATGTTAAATGTTTGGATAGTACCAAACTAGAACCCAAATCAGATAAGTGCCTATTTGTAGGTTATCCTAAAGATACGAAAGGATATTATTTCTACAACCCACAAGAGAATAAAATATTTGTTGCTCTTCATGCGGTTTTCCCAGAAAAGGAATTCATGAATGCAGTGAAAGTGGGATGAAAATAGAACTCGATGAAAATTGGAGTGATACTATTCCTGGCACCGACCCCCTCACGGAACCTGAACAGTCCATCAGAGATGAGACCGTTCCACAATCTTCTGATACACAAGAACCGCGTAAGTCGGTGAGAATAAGAAAACAACCTGAGAGGTATGGGTTTCTGATCTCACCTCATGTAGACATTAATCTTATTGAGGAAGATGAACCGACTACGTATTAGGAAGCGATACAAGGTATCGACTCTACTTTATAGTAATAAGCAATGAAGTCCGAAATGGACACTGGTTGATGTACCAGAAGTCATTAAGCCTATTGGTTGTAAATGGGTCTTCAAAAAGAAGACAAACATGGTAGGCAACATACAAACGTACAAAGCTAGGTTTATAGCTAAAGGGTATCGTTAACGACATGGTTTCGATTACGATAAAACCTTTTCACCCGTTGTCATGTTTAAATCCATTCGGATAATGCTTGCTATTGCTGTATATTTCATTAAGCCTATTTGTTGTAAATGGGTCTTCAAAACGAAGACAGACATGGTAGGCAACATACAAACATACAAAGCTAGGCTTGTAGCTAAAGGGTATCGTCAACGACATGTTGTCGATTACGACGAAACCTTTTCACATGTTGCCATGATTAAATCTTTTGGGTTTCTAAAGTGTCCCAAGATCATTTAAGCAATGAAACATGTGAATACTCAAAGAAGAATTTGCGGAATAATACTCACTTTGATCGGATATTGGATGCGTCAAATACAAAAACTTTCCTCCTTGAAGTTTCGGCCAAGGTCTCCTTTGAATGTGAAATCCAAGCTCCAAGCTTTTGATGATTATTCCAAACTCAAGGATAGGTTTCCTTAACACCTTATATGATTCCTTGATGTGTGGTAGCACTTGAAAAATTGCTACAATTTTCTTCTTGTTCTTACAAACTTTCGGCCAAGCTTGGAACAAGAGAGGGAGAGTGGCGTGAGATGAGAGAGAGAGAGATGAAGTGAATGACTTGTGTTAAAAAATGATTTCAAAAATCAAAATTAAAGATATACCAAACATTTGGTAAAAGTCTTCCATCATTTCAATTTGGAGTATTTTACAAGTCTTAAACAACTCACCAAAACCCATCACCATAAAGTTAATTAAAGTGACAAGTGATGTGACTTGTGATGCGAGATGTGGGCCCCACTTGAATTCAATACCTGAGTGGGCCCGTAAATACTCCCAGGCTCGGGTTCGCTAATTCCGAATTAACGAACTTCCCGTTGCGACGTAATTAAATCAAATTTAATTAAATAATTATGCCTAGCAAAATTACTATTCACATTACTCGCGAATTAATTCTAAATTAATTCGTTTGCCCGAATTAAAATCCAATTTTAATTCCGCGTCGAAATCTAATTTCGTTTAATATATCGAATATATTATTTTATCGATTAATTCCAAATTAATCGTTCTCTCTCTTCAAATAGTATTTTATCCTAGATAAAATCTCTCTGTAATTAATCCTATATTAATTATGTTCGAATCATACGTCATCGGTGAATCTTCGGGAAGTGACCCATGAGATCCCTGGATATGTTGGCAGTAAATCCGATCGTCGGACTATTCGAACACGTATGTACCTTGTACTACGTTTTTACCGATTTACAAGACATGGTTGGCTTCTAGCAAAGCACCGTGCCTACCCAATTCTCCAGAAATATTCTTAAAGGAATATATAATCTATGTCAGGCGTAGTTGTAGGCATTGCATTTTTGCATGTGAGTCCCTATGATGAGTCTCATTTGGAAGCACTACCTTTTTAATCGAGGAAGTTGCGGGAAACGGTCGTTGGAAGGGAATCGGTATTTCGTTAAATTTTATCCGCCTGTTTAGCTCCAAGCTCACTCTTTGGACCTCCATTTTAAAACACCTTTGGCCTAAAAACCCAGAACCATTTAACCTTGGCCCAAACCCACTCACCAAACCAACACAACACCTAGCCCACCACACTTGGCCCACACGCCCAAGGCCCTCAAAATACAACCCAATTAAATAATATACCAAATTAAATAAAATAATTAGTTAAGTCATATACCAAATTAAAAAAAACATTAAATCAAATCATGCCTAATTAAAATCAATAAACAAAATATTATTCCTAATTAAAAATATTGTATTCCTAACTTAACAAATATTATGCCTAAACAACACAAATTAAATATATTGACTTCCTAAATTGAACTAATTTTGTCCCCCCTCAATCTTAGAATTTCCTTGTTTGACACTAAATCAAATCCCCCTTAAATGCCAAATCTCTTTCCTTGTCAAGCAAGGAGTAGCCCTACCCCCTTTGCCTATAAAAAAACCAACCTCTCCCAACCCTTGCATCTCCTCTCTCACACGGAAAAACAACACAAAAAAATAAGAAAATAACCCTAAGCCTTCACGTAAGTCCACCTCTCCTCACGTCTCCCTCCAACACATTGAAACCCCCATATATCACACGCGCATAGCCAACTACCGAGAATAAAATAACCTTGCCTTTTGCCTCACGCACTTAGACAAAGAGCCTGCCTTCACGCCACGCTCACAATCAACGCACCTAAGCCCTTCCACAAATCACTCTTCACGTAAGCACACCACACATGCCCTGCTCCCATCACGCATCCCTAGCCTTCATCAGCCCAAACACACGCACACAACGCTACTTGCCCCATTCACGCAACCACACCGTGAAGCCCTCCAACACGTCAACAGCCTGTAGGTACTACATTTTTACATGTAAGTCCCGATGATGAGCCTCGAATGGAGGCACTACCTTTTTAGTTGCGGAAGTCGCGGAAACCGGTCGTCGGAAGGGAAGGGTCAAGAATTGACATTTTTAATGGATTTGGTTCGCTCGTTCATGTTTCGGATTCGTTCGTTCGGTCTCAGTTTTAAAAATTACCCTCGGCCCAAACCTTAAACCACCCCTCACGCCCAAGCAATAATAACCAAAAATAATTCCATCACAATTCCCTCACCAAACAAAAGCCACCAAAACACTAACCAACAAAAGTCAATCAAAATCCAAACAAATACCCATGCATGCCCATCACCCCACGTGAACAACCCATACACCCTCCATTCATCTACCAAACAAAGACTAAACACTAGCAAACAAACACAAACCACCTCAAACAAACCCATGCAACCACCCTTCATACAAGAACCCATGCACTGCACTTAACAAACACAAAATCCAAACCACCCATTCCTATCACTCATGTAACCACTCTCCATGCCAACTTATAACGCACCCATGCTACGTCCCCCTCTCGGCCACTTTCTATTATCTCACTCATTCAGCAGCCCCTATAAGGAAGGCAACAAGCGCACACACGCTGGAGAGTAACCAACTCAGAGAACCCTAAAGGAGCAAGCCATGAACCCTGGACCAACTCCCTCAACTTCACGCACCAATAGCACCTTCAATAGCCTCTTTACAAACCTTCACGCCACACTCCACATAGAAACCCTAAACTACACGTAGCAGCCCCCTAAAGCCACTGCATTAACATGAAAAAGTAAGCCACAAATCAGCCCATACAGACGCATAACTTGCACCCAAATATCCCTCGCAGCACTGCCCTCACGCCTTGCCTTCAACACATAAAACACCCAGCAAACCAGCCCTTCATCACGTCCTTACAACCACGACAATGACCAGCAGCCCATCCACCACGCAGGTAAAGAAACCCTAGCTGACTCACGCCAATGCCGTACACCCAACTCCCCCTCCAACCATCCTCTGAAACACGCCCAACTCCCCCTGAAACCAGCCTCTTAAACACGCCTAACTCCCCCTGAAACCAGCCTCTGAAACACGCCCAAACTACCTCTGAAATCAGCCTTTGAAACACGCCCAAACTGCCTCTGAAACCAGCCCCATAAGACGCCCAAAATGCCCCTCAAAACCAACAGCAACGAGACCCTAACTTATCACAACTCTATGCATGCGTGAGCCAAGTCACACCAGCCCCATGCATACGTAAAACCAGCCTAAAATAACCCTAAAATAATACAGAAACTTTGCCCAAAATAGTAAACCAAAACCACGGAAAAATAGTGAACAAAAATAGAGCAAACAGCGAGCGGAAATGGAGAATGAAACAGAGAAAACAGCGAGTAAAAACGGACAAAATAGTAGAAACAGCGGACTAGTAAAAATAGTGAAAGTAGCGGACCAATGAAAACAACAGAAACGATTACCCTTCCGGCACTGTGAAACACACTCCCGGAAAGCGACTTAAAAGGTTAGACCTGAGGGAACCCCTTTTATTTATTATCCTTTACTTTTTGGTATTTTATTTCGCATGAGTATTATGGATTGGTGCATGATATGATTTCCGGATTAACGGAATATGTGTTCTCTCTTGCGGTATATCGGATGGAAACCCGGACATAAATTCCGTAGCCGAATCCGAATGGACGGTATTGCGGTTTGCACTCGGGATACAATGCCCCGTACCACTCGGGAGACACATGTATTTCGTTTCACCCAACCTTGTATTCGAGCATGATTAGGCCCAGTATGTTATTTATTACTTAAGCATGATTTAGTTTAGTGTGTTATTTATTTTTATGCATGATTTAGTTATTTTATTTCACAATAGGAATTTAAATTGCGTTTATGTTTAGGATGTTATTTATTCTTTGTATTTGATGATCCAAGATGCTCATTGTGTGATATCGTACGTTTGCCGTTGTGATACTTACTTTTAAAGCATGATGACTTAGACATATGATTTATTTTTATGAATGCGAACTAGATTTAGGTTATTCTTGGACATGTATGTTGTGTAGACTTAGTTAAATTATTGCACAAATCCGTTCATTACAAGTGGCATAAGTAAGGGACCATTCCGAACCTAACGATTTGAGGTCTTCCCTTGCGAGGGGTGAGTGCGGCCATAAATCATTTTCCCGGTTCACACCGGGGGGCGACTCCATTTCATTCTCCAGTTTAGTCCCCCGCGGGCTACTCCGTACTCCTGACCGGGTCGCGAGCCCGGAACAGCGTCGTCCAGTTTCTGTTATCTACAGTCTGGCGACTCCACTAGGGATAGAGAATTGGCCCCGAAATAATTTCTTGTAATTTTTGTGATTTGTGCTTTAATTAACCATGTCTACTGTAGGTTTAAGGATTTTAATCAAAGGCATTGTTAAGGCTAGGTGATGGTTTGGTGTCTTCCTTCATTCACTACCTTTCTATAAGGAAAAGCTGTGAAGGCACCTAGATAATCATTCACCCGTAGCTCATTGTGATAGACTAATTTGGAGGACTCGTTGTTTATTCCTGACACCAAGCGATAAGAGCCTGAGAGGCTTGGGTACTTAAGAGAGCCTCGCTCCACCCTCCCTCTGGGGAATCTACAATGGGAAATCCATTTGACAGTTAGTCACATATTGTAACTCGTTGGCACGTACCGTAAGGTATAAAAAAGGTGAGCTCACTTGGTCGTTTGAACCCTTGAGTGGGGAGTCCTAGTTGTGGGAAATCCTTCGTCAGCGGGAGCCTTTGTTTACATTCCTTTAAACCTACAGGTGAACCTTAGTTGTATGACCCTTAGAAATTATTTATTTATGCTTGTGTTTAGGACCATCGCCATTTGGATTCAGTTGGATCTTTTTGTCAAGAGATGTGAACTTGTTGGGCCATTTAAACTGGGACAAGTTTATGTCCTTTGACAATTGGGCCAAAAGCTTCTAAAATACCGATGGGCCATTTTGTGTTTAGGCCTCTTATCATTTGAAGTTGTTTAGTTATATTATCGCAAAGTGTAAACTTGTTGGGCCTTTTTCAACTGGGACAAGTTTGCACCGCGCAATAGTGTGATTGAATACTTTAAAATGATAATGAGCCAATTAGGGTAAATTCTTTTATGAGCTTATTTATTCCATACATCGCACGCATGTCATGCAAACACGCATCATGTTAACCCTTTGTGTCTTAAAAGCCATCATAGATACCCGTTGGGTTAGGAAAGAAGGAAGACTAGTCAAGAGACTATCAGCAAACATGAGCAGATCAGAGAACGAGGTATCCCGTGTGGATCAGTTGAAACCAGTCTCACCAAAGTTACTGAACAGTTACAAGCCTTGACTATTGCTATGGCTAATATGGTTATGCCCCGTACAAGGGGAAGCTCTGAAAAGGAGAGGCGTGAAGAGCCTCCGAACAAGTTGAGTGATGATATCTGGCTGAATATACAGCCGGAAGAATAACCGGGTCTCAGGCAGAATTACAGAAACTCCGGGATCATGTAGAAACGGTTACACGCAAGATGAAGGGTAAAGATGAAGATCTGCTGGATTATGAGTCGATGACTTTCGAAGAACATCTGCCAGCAAAGTTCAATATGCCTGATATAGCTAAGTTCAATGGGAATGGGGATCCGAGGGTGCATCTCCGACAGTATGTATCAGTTATGAGTTCAGTTGGCTTATTTCAGCGCCAAGTGCAGAAGATGTTTGGGATGTCACTAGAGGGGGCACCTGTGGTTTGGTATCATAGCCTTGAAAAGAAGGTTAAGGAGGATTGGAGGGAGTTGGCTCATGCATTCCTTAAACAATATGTCACTGACTTTGAGATCGACCTGTCACTCCGTGATCTGGAGAACATCAAGCAGAAACCGGAGGAAAAACTTTAAAGAATACGTAGATAGATGGAGGAGTCAGTTATTGAAAATGCAGACTCGGCCCTCAGAGAATGACCAGATAAAAATGATCATCAAGGGCACCAAGCCCTCTATTTATGGGAAGCTGAGGAGAATGGCTTCAATGATCATGGATTTTCGACAGTTGAGAGAAACTGTCATGGACATTGAGGAAGAAGAAGCTGAGAGCCGGAAATTTTATGGCCAGAATAGAAAGAATTTTGGAGGGCCTTCTGAAACCAAGCCCGGTACTGCTGAGATCGCTACCGTCAAAGGCAGACGATTCTCCAATCTCGATAGACCTTTGTCAAAGGTATTCGAAAAGCTGAAAATGCAAGGACTCTTAAAACCTTTGGAACCTAGGCCCTTTCCAAATCCTGTGCCACCTCACATGAACTTAAACCAGTACTATTACTTCCACCAAGATAAAGGCCATGACACTGATAACTGCGTCCGTCTCAGGCATAAGATCCAAAACCTTATTGATGCCCATAAGATACCCGATCCAGAAAAAAGACAACCCAATACACACAGAAACCCTCTACCAAACTACCATTCCGTTCCACCACCACCTACATGATCAACTCCGGCCTATCTGAAAGTTTTGTCCTCCATATTTCAACCATTCAGCTTATCTTATGGGGATAGGAGATGACAGTAGTGAAGAACCCTAGGCTGAAAAAGAAGACAATGCTGCAGACAATGAAGATGTTTTCCTTGGTTTATTTGATTGCAATCCTGTATTTTAAGACATTGATTTTGTCCGTTTGATCGAACCTTTTTCTTAATAATAATAAAGACGTTCATTTCGCTTACTTGCCCGAGTCTTTACCTTTCAACCTGTAACATGAGTATATTTGGCAAAGGCATTCAACCTTGGTACTACGGTACTCGGCAATGTTTAGAACACGGGGAATCCTCAGAAGAAGTAAGCGGAAAAGACAGGGTAGCCATTCATAAATTGGGAAACGAGGCAGTGAGACTGCCAGATTATAGGAGAATGAGTTCACCGAGTCGATCGAAGCAAATTGAAGCTGTACTTTGCCTGAAAGAAAGAAGACTGAGCAATCACCAAGAGAATTAGCAGAAGACCTAACCCGACGGAATAGGGAGTTCATCCATGCATACACGTAACTTGCATCCTTTGTTTTTTGTTTTTTGTTTGCAGATTTTAGACAAAAGAGAACCAGCAGGGGGCGACCAGATTCATGCGGTGCCAATGAGCACAACGAGGATCTAATCCATCGTGAACATGGAGGACCTCTACACTTGCATACGTATGCATCGCATGCCACACGTCTTTATTCTGCTGTTTTATATTCGCAGGTTTCAAAGAAGAAAAAAGAGAAAGCGGCAAAGGCAAGACAACCAGAAGCAGCAACAGTGTTATCAATTTCAAGAATGAATCAGTACTAGTTTCGGGAAGAAATCCTAGGGTTGAGGCCCATCAGTGTCGGGAATAGATTCCAATGGGCGAAACCCAGATTATCAGTAGTGGAGAGGAAGAATTATGTGGAGAAAGAGAAGTCTTTGATGGTTAGGCATATGTCCGGTGATGACATTGTTTTCTGTAGGGAGAAACCTTAGAAACGATAAGTGCGAGACGTGCTCTCATCCGGTATTCTGAATTGATTGATCTCGGCTAGACTCATGAGCACTGGATCACGAGATCTCAACAGTAGAAGCCTGAGTAGTTGGTGAGATGACTAGTTAAAGAGATGATGGATCAGTGCATGACCGTTTGCCTGGATGTCCACTATGGTTTACTTATGCTACGATATATGATATGGTTGAAAATAAAGAAAAAAGTCTCTGCAATGAAAAGAAAAAGAAAAATAGACCACCTATAACCGATAAGCGTGAAGCTACCCATGGGCGAGTATTAGGACCACCATGAGGAGAAATGCTACCTTAAAGGGTAGGGGTGTCAAAAAAAAAGAAAAAAAGAATGAAAAGAAAGAGACAAAAGCAAAATACAAGAGACCATATCATGTGAGTATGCTGAAGTAATCATGGAATGTGATAGAGCATCCAGGTTGGTTAGACCCACTGGTCCAATTCTCGAAAGTGAAATCATCATGTTGGCTAACTTAAGAAACAAGCCGTGGAAAGAGCCTTAGCACACACACTAGGAGTCTAGTTCAGATCACCTATTCAGACGATCGGAGATGAGTGTATCAAGTACTTTGAAGGTTCTCTGGTTTTGACACGAAGCATTCATTGAGGACGAAAATATGTTTAGCTATCAGGATTGTCTCGAGGAGAGCAATATAATATGTTGAAATAAATCATTTACATCACTATCAGTCTTTGCCGGGTACGACATTCTGGGGGCGAGTCCCACATCACTATCATCTTTTCCGGGTACGGCACTCCCAGGGTCGAGGCCCACATCAGCATCAGTATCAGGTTTCGGGATGAGTCCCAGGGTCGAGGCCCACATCAGCTTCAGTATCAGTTTTCGGGGATGAGTCCCAGGGTCGAGACCCACATCAGTTACAGCTCAGTTCGGGAATAAAGCCCACATTCAGTACAGTTCAGGAACAAAGCCTACAAACAGCTCAGTTCAGGAACAAAGCCTACATTCAGCTCAGTTCGGGAAAAGCCCACATTCAGTACAGTTCAGGAACAAAGCCTACAGACTGCTCAGTTCAGGAACAACCACATTCAGCTCAGTTCGGGATAATAAAGCCCACATTCAGTACAGTTCAGGAACAAAGCCTACAGACAGCTCAGTTCAGGAACAAAGCCTACATTCAGCTCAATTCGGGAATAAAGCCCACATTCAGTACAGTTCAGGAACAAAGCCTACATCCAGCTCAGTTCGGGAATAAAGTCCACATTCAGTATAGTTCGGGAATAAAGCCTCATCACATCACAGTTCGGGAACAAAGCTCGAGGGAATAAAGCCTCATCTTAACATAGTTCGAGAAAAAAAACTCGAAGAATAAAGCCTCATATCAATACAGTTCGGGAATAAAGCTCGGGGGAATAAAGCCTTATCTCAACCAAGTTCGGAATAAAGCTCGGGGGAATAAAGCCTCATCAAAACACAGTTCGGGAACAAAGCTCGAGGGAATAAAGCCCTATCTTAACACAGTTTAGGAACAAGGCCCATGGGAATAAAGCCCTATCTTTACACAGTTCGGGAATAAAGCCCATATTCAGTATAGTTCGGAACAAAGCCTCATCACAACACAGTTCGGGAACAAAGCTCGGGGGAATAAAGCCTTATCTCAACACAGTTCGGGAACAAAGCTTGGGGGAATAAAGCCTCATCATAACACAGTTCGGGAACAAAGCTCGAGGAATAAAGCCTCATCTTAACACAGTTCGGGATAAAAGCTCAGGGAATAATGCCCTATCTCAACACAGTTCGGGAACAAAGCTCAAGGGAATAAGCCTCAGCTCAACACAGTTCGGGAACAAAGCTCGGGGGAATAACGCCCTATCTCACACAGTTCGGGAATAAAGCTCGAGGAATAAAAGCCTTATCTCAACACAGTTCAGGAACAAAGCTCGGGGAATAAAGCCCTATCTCAAAACAGTTCGGGAACAAAGCCCGGAGGACGAAAGCACTTTCCCATCACAATCAGCTCATTCGCAGTTTCGGGATGCGTCCCAGGATCGAGGTCCACTACATCATCAACTCAGTTCAGAGCAATAGGCAAACCAGGCAGCAGCTGGCGAGCCAGGTAAGTGAAAATGCATTGCACGTACTTTGATAGGATTGTCATTGTCACATACTGCACAAATCCCATCAAAGTGGGGGCGATTGTAGGCACTGCATTTCTACATGTAAGTCCCGATGATGAGCCTCGAATGGAGGCACTACCTTTTTAGTTGCGGAAGTTGCGGAAAGCGGTCCGTCGAAGGGAAGGGTCAAGAATTGACATTTTTGTTGGATTTGGTTCGCTCGTTCATGTTTCGGGTTCGCTCGTTCGGTCTCAATTTTAAAAAATACCCTCGGCCCAAACCTTAACCACCCCTCACGCCAAGCAATAAATAACAAAAATAATTCCATCACAATTCCCTCACCAAACAAAAGCCACCAAAACACTAACCAACAAAAGTCAATCAAATCCAAACAAATACCCATGCATGCCCATCACCCTACGTGAACAACCCCATACACCCTCCATTCATCTACCAAACAAAGACTAAACACTAGCAAACAAACACAAACCACCTCAAACAAACCCATGCAACCACCCTCCATACAAGAACCCATGCACTGCACTTAACAAACCAACAAAATCCAAACCGCACATCCTATCACTCATGTAACCACTCTCCATGCCAACCCATAACGCAACCCATGCTACGTCCCCCTCTCGGCCACTCTCTATTATCTCACTCATTCAGCAGCCCCTATAAGGAAGGCAACATGCGCATACCACGCTGGTAAGAACCAACTCAGAGAACCCTAAAGGAGCAAGCCGTGAACCCTGGACCAACTCCCTCAACTTCACGCACCAATAGCCTTCAATAGCACCTTTACAAACCTTCACGCCACACTCCACATAGAAACCCTAAACTACACGTAGCAGCCCCCTAAAGCCACTGCATTAACATGAACAAGTTGTTAGACAGTTATGACCCATAGCGTCACTATTTTGTAAATGATATTGTATTATTGTACAAAATTAACTATGTAGTAATGAAATTGCCTTTTACCGTTTTGTAATTTATTTACTTTGAGATATAGATGGTAAAAGTCCCTATGATTAGTTCCGGATGAGATGATATGACACACAGTATCAATCCATAAAGGTTTAATCATTAAATATCCCTAGTCGTAGTATTATCGAGATTGGACATCGATAATGCAATAGACTAGTACTGCACTTGTGCGTGTTGTGAGGGCACAACGGTATAGTTCTCATATATTTAAGTATAGGATACTTATGCAAGTGCGGTAGGAGGCTTGTGTTTTACCGATGGTACGGAAAACAGCTTCGCTCTGGATAGAGACCCCGCGGAATCCCATTGGTAGTATGTCTGCGTGTCTATGGAGTCCGCTTCAGGGTAGGTGCATATGGTCTTAACTGAGACTTGCATCGCTAGTACTTACAACAATCGGTAGACTTTAGTTTTGGTCGTCCAGGGCTTCAACAGGTTCTGTGTACACCTCTTCTAGGTTTATCGAGAATCGTAGTGTATTGGGTGTGATGTCAAGACGGAAGTATCACTTCAGACATATGGAGATGATGATCGCGCAAGATACAGAACTAGTACTCTATAATGGTTGCAACCATCGGGATAATATGACAAGGTCAGGATTATCTGATTCAAAGAGACTAGTTGCTAGATGTCCGATATATGTTTCGTACGGGGCAGACACATATTCCAGCCCCAGGCCTTACCTGTGATCATCCGATACTGGATCACTATACACTATACTACGGTATAATACGCCTGTTATAGATCTTATATTCCAGTAAGAATATTTCTGGAGAATTGGGTAGGCATGGCGTTTGCTAGAGGCTAACCTTTCTTGTAAATCGGTAAAAACGTAATACTACTTGGTACGTACTTGTTCGGATAGTCTGACGACCGTATTTACTGCCAACATATCCAAGATCTCTTGGGTCGCTTCCCGAAGATTCACCGATGAGTATGATTCGAACTTAATTAATCTGGGATTAATTGCGGAGAGACTTATCTTGGATAAAGTACTATTTGAAGAGAGAGAGAGATTAATTTGGAATTAATCG